>NDXB01009325.1:33306-55087 GCA_002631895.1 Agapornis roseicollis
GGGGGGGTTTGTTGGGTTTTTTTATGACTCTCCATACTCGCCTCACCAGGCCTGAACTGAGTGGACTGGTCGCAATTGAAGGTCAGAATCATTTTCCTGCCAACTCTAACCATGTAAGTAGGGGTTTGAGCACCGCTGGAGGGGGGGTATATTTATGGCCATGCAGATGAGCTACCATTTGGACGTGTTTTTGCCGGTAGGTGGACGGATGGAAGTACAGCTCTGTGGGGACACTGTGTGGTCGCTGCAGAAAACGGCATCCGCTATGGGTGAGCTGAGCCTGTGGCTTGCTCTCTTCTCTCTCGTGTAGGCAGAGCGCAAGAGCAAAGATCAACGTGTGTGTCATCGTGGGCGAGTAAACATTAATTGCCAACTCGTATGGTTATCTGGCCCCCGGCGCCAGCCTTTTGGGTGGCCAGCTTGCAATGAGTTAAAATATTGATTCCGTTTTCTGCACTGTGAGTCCTGGCTGCCCTCAACGTGCTCAGCTGGATTCAGAGCAAATGCTAAGTGCGTCTCAGCCAGTGTAAATCTTGCCTCCTTCTGCCTGGCTCCATCTGTAAATGATACCAGCCTAGGCTCGGCTGCCTTTAGAGTAACCCCACGTGTACAAGCATCTCTCTGTGAGTATTAACATCAGAGGGAGAGACATTCCTATGCTCTCCTCTATACACTGCAGTGTTCCCAGCAAGCTTGTACAGCTGCAGCTGCCCTTCCACGGGATTTTCTTCAGTGCATCGCAGTCTCCTAAATTCAGGCCCCATTTCAATGGATACCTCATACGTAGACTATGTATGCACCAAACCTGAATTTCAGTGACTGATTCCCTACAGCTTATCATCTAGCTGGAGGGATGCTCTTGTGTTACTGTGTCACCAAGTTATTACTCATTAACTCAAGTGAACCAAGCCCACACCTGCTGCAGGTGTTGCTATCCTGATTTCTCAATTAGAGCAAAGCCCTGTTTTGATGTCCATGGGCTAACCTCTGGGTTAGTCTGCCTCTGAACTTTTTCATATGTGTACTCAGGAGCTCCTGTCAAACCTCTTGCAGCAGCCAGTGGTAGGGGCAGAGGGAGAGTGCTGTCCAGAATACAAGAGTATTTCATTAGTACTCTGTCTGTAGGTTGAATCTGTCACCATGACAGCTAGCTGAAGAAACAGCAGCAAAACAAGGAGTTCACCAGCTAGTCAAAAGGTTTAGGTTTGGATGTGGTTTTGACAGACCCATCTCACAACTCCACAGGCACTGTGCAGACCGTCCCTGGGCTCCTTCCTCCCTCTTCTCACCCACATGCCTGAGACTCTATTTCCTTTGCAAGAGTAAGATGAAATGTTTGAGTTTTAGTTCGGGGTGGAAAGCAACTAGATTTCATAAGGGAATTACTGTTTTCTGCCTAGGTCTTATTGTGATGCTGTGCAGGCTCTGAATTTTGATCCTGGTTCTGCACACACATTTCATGTATTTCCCTGATAAGAGCTGAAGGCACTCTAAAATTTACCAGGAACATTGTTTTGGGGTTCCAGTTAACCCAGGAAGAGCTCAGATACAGTGATATGAATCAGAATAATGCTCTGTTGCAAAGATGACTATAAGCTACTGAATTCTTCCAGTTAAATGGGGTAGTTGGTTTCAATCCATTATTAATGATTCCTGGCACATTTGATCTCCAGTTCCACGAAGTCCAAGGCTGTTCAGATGAGCCTTTGGTCCTTACTCATCTCATTATGTGAGTTTCAGCCACTTGTGATGTGATATTAATGACAAATTAAAAATTCTGCTCATCTATGAATGAATTAATGATAGGGGTCCTTGTTTAGGGTATCAGGAGTCAGTGGGTCAACAGAGACAGCCACAGCCAGGGAGACCTAATTTCAGCTTCTTGTCCCATCACAGAGTCATTCAGTGATCAAATCACTCAGCTTCTCAGAGCTATTTTGGCTCCTAGCTCCCACTGATTTTAAAGGGTATTGCACACCTCAGTATGCTTGAACATCTACGCTTTCAGTTGCTTTCCTGAAAAAGAGTCAGCAAATCAATGTTTTCATTTGAACTGCTCAAGTCCATGGTGGTCCTGCTACCAGAAGGCAGCCCACAGATACTAGGATAGAGCACTGCATGCAGTCCTGCAAATGCAGACTTCCTGGGATGGCATACCTAGAGGCGGGTCTGTGCCAGCAGCCAGGCTCTATCTCTACTGTGCATCCATGAGTCTGCATCTTCAGAAACCATATTCTTACACTTCATTAGACTTGTATCAGCTGTGGGATGCTGCAGGGTACCGCTCATGCTGTTCCTGCCTGGAGAGATAAGGCTCCCATCAAAGTTCTGACTTGTTACAGAAAATCTCACACCACATGCAGTGTGTCAAGAAGCTTCCAGATTGTTTAGAGTTACAAGAGCAAAACTGTATATGTTTTTTCAGCAAATATCTTCTGAGCTTTAAAATAGAGGTTGTCAAAAGATGCCAGCAAAAAGAGTGGCCACTGTACGACCAAGCTGGTGTTGTGGTTAAAGCATCTTTGAGACTTCCAGAAACAAATCTATCAGTGCAAGCCAAATAAGCAAAATGCCTGTAACTTTTCGGGTTAAAGTACCACTTCTTCCTATTTGGCCTGCCTGTTTGTTTCATAATTTTCAGCTGCATACACAAAAACCTAGGAAGAACCTATTCTGGGTCACCATAAGATGCTGACCTGGACTTTGCTACTGGACTGATATCTGAAGGGAAAGGTAAACATTTCACTTCTTTAATAAGACCTCAGTTGGACTTTCAAATAGGAAATGATATTTAGAACAACAATGCCAGTTAGAGTTGGTGGAACCTGCATCCTCTGTGGTGTCCCATGTGCTCCAAGAGAAAAAGTAAGGAACATCCCATTGTCCTGATTTACAGAAAAATACGTTTCTGGAAGAGATCAAATCTGCTTTTGCTGGCAAAAGTGATCCAGATATTTTTATATCTAATCATGCTCCTTTTTATTTATCATGATGTTTAGCCAGAGTTGTAGGTCAAACAAACAGCTTTGTGCTGTGCACCAAATGTAGACTGATATGGAGCCTTTGAAGTAAGAAATGTGAGCTGTCTTCTCCCCACAGATTTTGGTCCTCCTGATAAGTGGATGCACAACTGATACACCACTCTTTGACCCATTTGTGAGCACTTCACTGCTGCATTAGCTTTATGGTAATTCTCAGAAATTAGGGGAATCTTATACTTATCAAAAGTATAGAAAACTTTGAATAGAGAAAGCAGAATAACACAAGTTTTATAGGTCAGTTTTAAGAGGAAGCCTGTCCTTGGTGAGAGGTTTGGGATTTCACTTCTGAGAAGACAAAGTTCCTCTAGTTGAGCCCTGAGCTATGGAAACTGTGTTTTTATTTTACTTACGCAGAATATAGTTTTGAGTGTGGGCTGGCAAAATCAAATCCCAGAGATGAGGACCCCTCCAGTATATGCCTTTTTTAGTTCAACCAATCCATCTACATTATTACATCTGGATTTTGAGTGTTTGGGGTCCTTCTGGGGGAGGTTCAGTTTTCTGTAAGAAACCTCTGTTTTTCACTGCAGGCTAATGAGCTCATGACACAGAACTGAGATCTCAGGTCAAAAGTGAATATATTGACATGGAGAAACATGCACAGTTGAAGTTCAGCTTCTTACACAGATATATGGATGTATGAATGGTCTGCAGCACTTGAATCCAGGTCTGGATATAGTATTTTGAACCCTGCCTCAGTTGAGGGAATTTCAGTCAGAAAGGTCAGCTCTGTATCCTTGTTAAGCAAGGCTCCTGAATTATGTCACTGGAGAGATGCACAATGGTGTTTTACTTCGAATATCCTTCAGGCTATCTTCAATGGAGACACATATGTGCAAAACCAGGCAAGCAGTCTAGCCCTTATAGTCTACTGATTCCCTGCTCCACAAGGACAATAAGCTGAAGTTTGTCAGCTCTGAAAGCATCTGGAGCAGTCAAGGAGGAGACAAGCACACAAATAAAAACCCACTTGAATCCAGACTATTCTCTTTAATATTTGTGGGACCAAACTGCTAGCTTTTAGCTCAAATCTGGTTGTGTCTATTATAACCAATTTGTATTAGGAACCTTTTTCTCAGTTTTCTGCCATTACAATAGCAATAAGTACTTTAAAATTAAGATCCTGGATCACCCTCACTGCATTAGATAACTCGTACTCATGCTGCACACGAGTGTCTTAAGACTTCTCCATCATATGGATACCTTGGTTGATATACATATGGATGTATGGTTGATACATCCAGTCCCTTACTTCACATGCACTATGCAGGCCTTGCACGTTGTTGAATGTACCAGTCCAAGCTCAAGTACAGTGCTGTTTTGGGGCTGGAGGGTTGCGCTTAATGAGGCTCTGATGATGGAGATGGAGTGATGGTAACAGTAAATCTCTGCATTGCAAGTGCATGAGATATGGTAATCCCTGCATAACAGCACAAAACTGGAGTTTGATTCAGCACATTAGACTGGAATCTGAAGCTACCACTTGTCCTAGACAGCTCATGGTACTGAGCCCAGACCTGCTGCCTGCACCCTGCACACTGCTGTATTCTGGGCAGCTTCATCCCCATGCAGGAGATAGCAGCATGGGGACTGTGGTTACCCCACCGAGATGATGAGACTTCTGAATGATCTAGGTCAATGCACAAGCAGGGTAAGCTACTGCCATGAGATGGAAATTTTCTGAACACATTCTTACATGGACCACAACAACTGCATACACACAAAAAGGTGTGTGTACTCCAGTTGTGCAGGTCTGCAGACATTTTGGGACACTGAAAAATCTGATTTATCCTAAAAAGTGACTGAATTTTTGTGAAAATGGTAATTTCCCCTCTTCCTTCCATCTCAGAAATGGCTAATGAGAGGCAGTAGCAGAAACACTAAACTTATCCTTCTCAAGAAGACGCTTTGAGGATCCACACATTATGTAGTCCTGAAACTAAAAGAAAGCAGGACTAAAAAACATACTTCCATTACTTTGGTGGGATAAATGTACATGCCATGCCACAATGCTTGCAGCATATATTCCCAGCCACCACATTCACAGTATTTTTGAAATCTAAGGTGAATCAGCTCTTTAGCTTGTACTGGAGCCTTCAATGGAGATGCCAGTATATGGTTTATAAACTGCTGGATGTTAGGAGATCCAGGAGGGTTCATTAATCAGATGGAATCCAATTAAAAGATTACTCTCCTTTTCTCCGGATAGCCTGCTATATAGATGCACAAAATTATCTGTTAAAATCCCTCAGGCAGCTTACCCGGAACAACCTTCTGCTGGATCCACTCCAGCTCCCAGTGGAGGCTCTAGTTCAGGAAATCATCCCTATTCAGAACAGCACTTAAGCTCTTGCTTAAAGTTAGCCATGTACGCAAGAGCCACTTCCCACAAGGCTGTATTTAATTGCACCCTAGCTGCCTTCCTAAATTGAGATTAATGTCATCAGGAAGGTTCTGTCTGATTTTGGAAAGCTTGGAGGAGGCCATTGCCGTCTCCAGGGAGTCACTGAACATCTTGACCGTGTGAATACCCACAGAGTTATGTTGTACATGGGATCTCTAAAATCACACATTCTTTCAGGCCTGGGAACCATCCCAGGGTGGTTGAAGATGTGCGGCCCAATGGATCAGGGTTCCCAGGGGTGTTGAACCAATGGATCAGGGTTCCCAGGGGTGCTGAAGATGTGTGGCCCAGCAGATCAGGGCTCCCAATGCCTTCCTGGTAGAACTGGTTCCAGATGGGAAATGGCAGGGAGCCAGCCCCACTCAGAGCGGGGTCAGCGCCAGATCCAGAGCAGGTAGGTGCCAAGGCTGGGTACCAAGGAAGGTGTGAGAAAGATGTTGGCATGGGGAAGGTGCACATGCATGAATGGCATCTGTCTGCTGCTCAGGAGTTGAGGGGGTTTTCTGCTTGAAGCGGGAGTTGAACACGGGCCAATGGCAAGGTGAGTCTGTGCAACTGGATTGCGGCCATATAAGCAAATGGCCCAAGATCAAGGAAGGCTGAGGAAACAAAAAATGTGCCTACACTCACACAACATATACCAGGTTAAACGGACAATTACTTCCTAACTCATGTGCTGACACACTTTTTTCCCTTCCTTGTCAGTGGGCTTGAAATGATCAGCTGTCATTTCTTTTTAGAGCTCCCAGCATTATGTGAGGCCTTGGGATATGTTTTGGCCTCAATGACCTCTATGGACTGTTGTGTGTAAACCAGATTTTTTCTGCCAAAATAAATATCAGTGTAATGTAATTTTCTCTGACAGTGGAGCTGGGCTCAGAAGATGCCATTGCATGAGGTTCTGTAAGGTGACTGCTGTGGTTTTCTATTTCAATAGAATGTCCTGAGCTGGCCTTTGCTTCCCCTTGTACTATCACTGCGTAAGCAGTATCAACTGGTTCCACAATCACAGGACTCTATTGAAGTCCAGAGTATTAGCAATGAGCATTTCTATTAACCTGTATCCAGGTCTACAGGTTGGGAAAAATAAACAATGATGGAGTGCATTAAACCCAAAATACATAGCAGCTCTAGACCTAACTTGAGATTTCTGCAAAACACTGATCCACAATGACCATTTGATCATATCAACTAACATAATTGAACATATCAACTAACAAATGACCTGTGCTCTCCTCCTCTTCCCACCAGTATAACATGGCACAGGTACTGCACACAGATTGCTGGTATCTGAGATGCACAGTAACAAAGCTGCTCAGTACCACAAGATGAGTGGCTCTCAGCATTATTTCATTCCCAACATGGGAGGCAGAGCCATATGGACTTGTGTGGGTGAGGGGCACCTGCTAGGCTCAAGCAATGTGCTTTCTCCTTAGCACTAAGGTTTTGAACATGGGGCCCTACCAGGTAGCACACCACAGGCTAGCAGCCTTCCTCCTGTCTGAGATCCAGGACCAGTGGCAGCTCCATCAGACCAGCAGCATTTGCCCACCAGGTACCTGGGTGGAAAGAGGCCTTGGCGTACTCCTAGAAGAAGGGCAGTGAAAGCTGAGCTTGCACTGAGGGCTGCATCTGCACAGGCATGGATGAAGTAAGTTGAGCTCTGTTCTGCTCCTGCATTAAATATCACCCATTTGCACCCTGACTTGCTGTCCTATCAGACTTTACAGTTTAAGCTCTGCAAGCCTCAGGCTGTATCTTGGTATCTCCAGTCCATTTCTCCTCCTTGAGTACTTAGTAAAACACTAAGTTTTAAGCCTTTACAAAGGCTTAAAATATAACAAATGCTTAAAATGTAGAAATGTGTATGTCTGTAGGCATGCATTGGCATGTAGGTATACAGACAATGGTGAAATTTTAAACACGAGGTTGTTTAATGTGAGACCATGCTGCTTGCAGGCACTTTAATTTGGCTCCTGTGCAAAAGGGACTGGTTTGCACTAGGCTCTGAGTAGAGGGAGACAGGCATGCTATTTGGCAAGCACTTTAATTCCCAGCTTCTGCCAGTCACCAGATCCCGAGGGTACCTGCTGGGAAGGCATGCTGCTCTGACAGTGCTTCTTCTCATGGCGTCTGAGAAATGGGCAGTGAGTGGTGCCCAGCTACCTGACAGACTTTCAGAGGAGGCAGAATCATCTCATGGCCATGCAGGTCTTGATCACAGACTAAATGCATCTGGTAGGGGAAAGATCAAGTGTGAGGTGTGGAAGAGTCTTTCACATGTGGCTGCAAGCTGGTTTAAAGCACAGAGTGTTGTTCTGGAGTGTATGAATTGTCTGTGTAGATCTATCTACCGGAAGAGTAGCAGATCTGCTGTCAGGATCTGCAGTGTTCAGTAATACAAGGAAGCGCTTCCAACAGAATTTGAAAGGCTCAGAAGTGTCCTGTAATTTTTTAGACACCCAGGAGCTAAAATTCAATCCCCAGCTTCAGCTTTCTGTCTCCTAAACAGTATTGATTTGAAACATGTCTTGAAAAGCATCCTTACTAAGGAGTTGCAGCAGTCATTCTGGAGAAATGGTTGAACTCTCCTGCCTGTGTGAATCAGACCACTTGTTTTGCTGAGGAGTTATGAAAACAGATGATTCACTCATACGCCACTTTTCAGCAATGAGCCCATAAGTCTGCAGACATGTGAGTGAACAACATCAAGCTCTGTGAAAGTGGGTATTTGCAGTAACTGGAGTTCCAGTTCAGGTTCTTCTTGCTTTGTTCCACCCAAATCCCCCACTGGCTTCTGTGAACATCAGTTGAGCCAGAAGTGCAGAACTAGTTTGCTTATAATCTGGGCCATCCCCTTTTTTATTTACCTCATCCCATCTGAAGCTCCACCAAGTCATGGCACCCTTGCCAGCAGAGGGAGACATCTGATGGACTCATCCCTGTGACCTTACATCCTTGCGACCTTTTCATCCCTGTGACCTTTACATCCCTGTTATTTTTACACCCTTCCCTTTGTTTTCTCTGATGCCTAGTGAACACGTTGATTCCTACACACCTTTTCTTCTCTCACTGACCTCTTTCCTGCCTCTCCCTCCACTTTAGGAGACAGGGTGGGGAGGCTTCGTTAAGTGAAGGAATCAGTCATGGGAATGGGCAAACCTGGAAGCCTAAGGAAAAACATGAACGTGAGGAAAACCTGTAGTCGTGCTTCCCCAAAACAACCTTCAGCAGTCTGCTGCGACACGGCATGATGTCATTTTGCTCAAACACCTTTGATACCTTTCTCTTCTCTAAATCAATCTAACTCTTTTACATGCTTGCCAGCTACTAGTATCTACAGTGTCCTGTGGCAAGAAAGTCCACAGCTTGTAAGTGCACTGTGCAAAGAAAGAAAGGGACCAGGTGCTTTTGTAAAGACTCAGAGACTCAGGATTTGGATCCATTTTATAAACCACCCTCTGTGGTTAGAATATGAAAGGAGAAGGAATAAGACTTGAAGGCACCAGTGTTACCGTGGGCATTCAGTAACACCCCATCAGAAGCTGTGAGCTGCCCCTGCCCAGAGGAACTGTTGCAATCAGTGACCTCTGTCAGTGCGTGATCTCCTCCCAAACCCATAGCTTGCTGCTGTAACTCCTACTCTCCCTTCCCTCTGCTTTATGAGGACAGGGCTGCAACAAAACATGGTTTCAGCAAGAGTGCCTCTCCCAGTTTCCATTACCCAGAAGGTCCTCAACACTACGAGCACACTCTTAAGGAGACCTGAGGCTTCAGTGAGTTTGGTTTTAAGAAACAGCTTTTTGCTAGAGTAGCTGTGGCATGATGCCTGCTACCATTGCACATCTGTGCTGCAGTTTCTGTGAACTGCTGCCCAGTGCAATCCCAAACAAAACCCCAGGTCATCTTGAGGCCAAAGCACATACCTTTGGCCCTCTCACACCTCCTAAGGTCTGGCTTGCTTGTCTCTGGATGCCTTGCAGGGAAGCGGGGAGAACATATAAAGCACTGTTTCATTTCCCCAGCAATTAAAGAGCCAATACACATGGAAGGAAGAAGCATTCATCTGTCATCATGTTCAGCTGTGGACGTCACTGGAAGTCAAATTGAGGCACCGGTACAGCTGACATCTAAGTGTTAGAAAGGGCTGGGTCTCTGTACAGGGCAAGTGTTTCTGCATGAGAACAGCAGTCACTGCCCTTAATATCTCAGAAGGTCTTACTTGAAATGCATAACACATACTTCTTTAGTCACTCTTTAGCTACACATACAGTGTAGCAAATGTCAGGACAAAATGACCTCAAAACAACATTTGAGGCTGATGGATCATGATGCAAATTTATTTCCAGGACTAGGAGTGTAGCTGTCAAGCACGTAAGTATCAGAGCAGGGGATCCAGACCTCAGTGTAGGTGGGGTCATGAGAGAAACCACTGGTGCTAGATCAAACCACTGATGGCAAATGACCTGTGGTTGTCAGAGATTCTCCACAGAAGCAGAGAGCAGGTGACATAGCTGCTACCTTGCTGCATGCACTGCCCTGGGTGACATTTATACATCCAACTCTTTACTACCATCTCTCCAACTCTCCAACTGCTCTGGCTGAGCTATTGACTGTATTCTTCCATAAGGTTCTGGGGAGTGTGGGTGAGGAGCAGAAGGCAGCAATGTTGGGTAGTACAAGGAGTGCTTGGCCATGGGGAAGGTGGGGGTGTGTATCTGTGGAAAGTTTCTTTCCTTCTCTAAGGGACACACATACACATATTCAAGGTGCGACATCTTACATTCCCAGCCAGAAGGGTGCTGTCCTCAGACTGTGGTGGTGGTAAGAGGTGAGGCTCGGAGCTGACAGCCTGATCAGCTGCCTGGGCTGCAGTGAGGATGGGGTTTCCATGGGAGAGGTGATCAGGTACGTGGCTGTAAGAGGTAGCCCTTGTTCTGGTGTTAGCAGACAGGAGGGGTGCAGTGCTGGCAGCTGCTGTGCAGTTTCTCAATAATGCATGCAGACATCATCCCTGTTACCCATGCTGGGAACAGAGGTCACTCAGCAGCTCATGTTCTCCAGGGCTGATGTGAGGGTGCCCTTTACCTTCAGCGGGTTGGACAATGCTTCCCTCAGAATTATGTGTCCCAAGAAAAAGCTGTCCCTGTGGAAAAAAAAGCCACAATTGTTTGGAAAGGTGTTTAATTTCCTTCTTACTTTCAGAAGGGTGATCTCAAACAGGCTGAGGAGACAATTTCCCTAAGTCACTATAAGCTAAGCATCAGACACGGTGAAACATTAGCATTTCCTTTTTCATTTAAATGCTATGTGCAGGCAACACCCTTATTTATCCTCTACAGCTTTTGCAACAGCAACACATGCACCATAGCAACAAAGCTGAATGACTGCAGTCTCCACCTGGCCATGATTTCTCCAACCCTGCAGCTTGGGCTGAGGGGAACAGTGCATTTCTTGGAAGGGTGGCAGGTACTGGTATCTCACTTGCAGTGCAGACCCAGCACCAGAAACAGATAAGAGTTTGGGATCCGACTTGTTCTGCTTTTTCCAAGCATTCAATGTTGGGAAACTGCTTAGGCTGCAGTCCTTCACTGTTGAATGCATCCTGATGAGATATGCCCTTTTCTCATAGCCACAAAGGGTTTTCCTTCACAATTTTGCTTACACTTGTGCTGCATAACAAAATATGGTTAAAATTCACTTATCTTCTGAATGCTTTTCCTCTCATTTCTGTGGTGACTGGAAAAGGTTGCTCTGTCAAACATGGTGAGACCCCACCTACAGTACTGCATTCAGCTCTGGGGCCCCAAACACGAGGATGTGGACGTGTTGGAGTGAGTTCAGAGGAGGGCCATGAAGATGATCAGAGGGCTGGAGGACCTCTCCTATGGAGACAGGTTGAGAGAACTGGGGTTGTTCAGCCTGGGGAAGAGAAGGCTAACAGGGAGACCTTAGAGCAGCTTCCAGTACCTAAACAGGGCCTACAGGAAATCTGGAGAGAGACTTTTTACCAGGGGATGTAGTGACAGGAAAAAGGAGAATGGCTTTAAGTTGACAGAGGCGAGATTTAGATTAGATATAAGGAAAAAATTCTTCTCTGTGAGGGTGGTGAGGCCCTGGCGCAAGTTGTCCAGAAAAGCTGTGCTCAAGGACAGTTGGACAGTGCTTTGAGCAACCTGGTCTAGTGGAAGGTGTCCATGCCCATGGCAGGGGGGTTGGAACAAGATGATCTTTAAGGTCTCTTCCAACCCAAACCATTCTGTGATTCTATACTTTTATTTAGCCACAAAGGACTATTCTAGATATCCCTCTCCACCATCTTCACTCCTCATTGTTTCTATATACAAGATATTAAAGACAGTGCATCTTGATGTGGGTCTCTGATGTGACAAAGGAGCAATCTTCAGACAAGAGTTTTTTCTAATATCTCTAGGTAGGTTTTACCAGCTATGAAGATTTTGGGGACAGCCTGTCAAGAGCCCTCTGAATAGCAGCCAACCTTCCAGCAGATCAGCTGTTTCTCTTGGCTGTCACCCATGCCAGTTGTTATGTGAAAGGCTGGGGGTTAATACCTTTGCAAACTTACCCCAAGTGTTACAATAGTTGTTCAAATTGCATAATACACAATTAAGTTTCAGGATCATTCAGACAAACAGAATACCCCAATTGCTGAACCAGCAAATGTATTTACCAGCCAACAAAGGCCCCAAAAAATAGGCTAAGGATAAAACCTCTAAACACTGCTCCCTGAAAGATGGAAGAGCAGTTATATAAGAAATAAACAATAGCAAAATTATTTCCTAAGTTAAAAAGAAACACAACCTGTACAGGGCAAGACATCAAAACTCCCAGTTGTGCTGAATACCATACCCTTGGGAAGGAACAGTGTACAAATCCTAACACTCTTACCCTGAGAAATAAAATAACATCCATCATGCATGGGGTGGATGCAGAAAGAAGATCAAATGAATAAGTATTTGCTTAGAGGAATGACAAACAGAGGTAAAGTTAAATGTTCAAGAGGTGGAAGTTAAAGCTTATGGAGATGTGATAGCTTACACATGCTGATCCATTGCATAGGCTCTGCCCAAGAGTGTAAGAAACAGGTAAGAGACCTAGCAGTACAGCTGCAAAACTAAAAATTAAGAGGCGACATCTTCAATTACCAGCCCTGCTATGAGAAACCAGAAGGAGCTCAAAAATGTACCAAGATGTAGTGAAAACTAGATTATAAAGAAAAAAACAACATAAAGAAACAGTTCAGAGTTAGTTAATAGTTGTAATCTTGAGTAAACATAACAGGAAATGTTTCAGCAGTAACAGTTAAAGTAAAACTATAAAACCTAGTGGTCTTGGTAGGTCTTTTTGTTTTGCAGGGTGATCGTCTGACAGTCAACTTGAAAAGCAGCAGACAGACCCAGGGACAGAACTGTCGATTTCACTAATGTTCTTATAAGCAAATGTGTAAGTACCAGGAGGAATCTAGGAGAGCTACCAAGAAGGTAAAAACCTTAAAGCAGTGGGGAAACTAATTAAATGCTATCAGCACTCTACGTATAAGTACTTAGCAGTACAACATATCAGTAGTTAAAGGCTGAGCAGACTGTGTGCTAAGTTTGTGTATACAAAGGCATGAGGTCTGAAAGGCACAGTGAATAGTACAACATTATGATTTAACCAGAACAGAAGAAATACTGAAGGAAAATTCCATAGGTACATATGAGAGAATACTCATACCTCTCCAATAACCATACTTAACAGCTATATTCTTTTCTTTCTAAGAATTGATCCTATAACCAACACTTCTATAAAAAGAAGATGGTAAAGGTTGTGTAAAATATATCAGCTGATGATTTAAAATAAACTATAAAGTTTGTCAAGTTTATAGAAGAGAATATGGGGAAACAACTAATGGTAGATTGGAAAAAAAAGTGACCAAGTATACATGTAAAAAGTCCTTCTCCAAATTTCTTGTAGACCCCATTTAGGTATTGGAAGATCACTCTACGGTCACCCCTGTGGCTTCTCTTCTCCAGACTGAACAACCCCAACTCTCTCAGCCTGTCTCCATAGAGGAGAAGCTCCACCCCTCTGACCATCTTTGTGGCCCTCCTCTGTATAAAAGGTATGACTGTTAAAAATTCCCCCAGAGTCACTGATCTAATGTCTCAGCATTTCTCAGCAGGTGAGGGTTGTGTCTTAGGAGTGGGGGACTTGAGCCCAGGTTCCATCTCTTGGCAATGGTCCTGACGGTCCTCTGATTACTGCAAACTTGAGAGTTTGCAAACTCTGAGGGACATCCCACTCAGAGAGAGATGCTGGTTGCCACCTACTGCAGTACAGAGCTTAAAGGGCCTCACTTTAAACCACTATTCGTAGGATCACAAAATGATTGGCTTTAATCATTAGTAAATTTCCATCCTGGGCACAATCCAAGTCAGTAATTACTAGGAATTTTTCAAAACTCCAGTGACAATGGCACTGTTTCACTCAGGCTACGATAAAGGGAAGGAGTGTTCTAAGGCTGTCATGAAATGACTGATTATCACTTCTCTTGCTTCCCACATTAGCTAGGGAACAGAAGTCCCTAGTACAATCAGTGCCTTCCCCCTTAGCCATGCAAGAGTTCCTGGTATGGTCAAGGGACACTTCATCGCTTAATTCATTACACAAAGTCTAAGGTCCAGCAGGAATTCCAGAGATCGTGGAGCAGCCCAGAGGATGAGGTGGGGAAGTAAGATATACCACCAGCAAAATACAGAAAATTGAACACCTCATTCTAGTCCTATAGATAATGATCTATGTATGCTATGTGTATGCATGCTTATTTATTAGTGTCCCTTTATGAGTTTACAATAGGTATTGCAAAATCTTGGGAGAGATGAATCACCAATGAACTCAAACCCTCCTATGAGATCTGGGTCTAATCACAACATCTTCAGTGTGTCTGCTACCTTCTTCACCCTCTCACCAGTAAGACTAACAAAGGATTTGTAAAACAGTCAACAAATAAATACATCACTGCACAGCCACAGAAGGATTATCAATAATTAAAGTTATGAACAATTATCATTCAGTTCTGAGCCTATTGTACATTGAAAAAGGAAATGTTGTCTTTCAAGACCACAGGGCTGCTACATGTGAAAATAAATCCAACTGTAATGTTGTTTACACTGCTAAATACTGTACATATTTGCATGTGGTGTACCTTCTGCAGATGACAATACCTTGTCATAGGATGGACCCATCTGCTCCACAACACCTAGGAGGCAAAAGCAGATGTTGCCACAGCACTGCCTCATCCATGAATGGTCAATTGCTGCAATGGAGCTGGCAGATGGGTGTAAAAGCTCTAATCTCCTTGGTTCTCACATACAGCCCAGCATCCAGATCTGCTATAGGTTGTCACTTCCTCTGTTCAAGGCCAGACAGGATGAAGCTTTGGGTGACATGGTTTAGTGTGAGGTGTCCCTGCTTATGGCAGGGGGGGTGGAACTAGATGATCTTAAGGTGCCTTCCAACCCTAACTATTCAATGATTCTATGACAGCAGTCCAGCTAGTTCTAGAGTCCAAACATCTAGTCCATAGCTCTCTAATACGGCTACAAGGATATTATGAAATAGCATGCTGAAACCTTGCCAAAGCAAATATAAACTACCACTACCATTCTGCCTTCACCCACTGAAACAGTCCTCCCATTATCTCACAATAGAAGCAATCAGCTTTATCAGGCACAATTTGCCCTTGGTACATCTATGCTGCTGTTTCAAATCACCTTTTGTTCTTCACATGCCTGATAATAGCTTCCAGAAGTATTTGTCCTGTAATCGTCACATGGTTTGGGGTGTGGCTGATCATCCTTCACCTCCCTGGGCCTTCACTTCCCTTCTCAAGGATAAGCATGACACTTGCCTTTTTCCATTCACCAGGGGCTCTTCTTCATTGCTATGACCTGGCCATTCTTGTGTACAGATAGGAGGCGCAACCAGGTTCCTACCTCTGTCCACTGAGATCAGGAGCATTTTACTTAATGTTAGTCTCCATTTGGGAGACTCATATTAAGGCAGTCACCTTTCCTCCTCAAGGTGTTTGGCTGCCCCTCCTTCTTTTTAACCAGTTCCATGCTATCTGCCCTTGATCCTTTCATTGCTATAAAGACTAAGCAAACCCTGAGCAAATGTGACCTTCAAGGGGACATGCAGCACAATGGGATTATTCAAGGACTCTTATTATTTCATTGAGAACAGAGTTGGCAATTAAATTTCATGTCTGTTTGACAACCTATCCATCTCTTCTATATGGTGGTATGACTGTGTGCGTGCATGAGTGTATGTCTGCAAGTATTGGCTAAACAGGACTGCCCAGGAGCAGATGGTAGAAGAGGTTGGTTGAAGGAAGCATAAGTCCTTTCACCCAGTTATTGGCAGTCCATGGCAGCAGTTCCCAAGCTACTCTGCTTGAGACCCTCCAGTGCTACGGCTGCTCTCTTATTGCCATACTGAGGCTCGCATCCCTGCATTTGGGAGTTCGTCTAAGAGCATGCTGGTGGTTCTAGGTGGCTTTACCCAGCCAGGACCAACCAGGGCATGTTTCTGGCTACATGATGTGGAAGGCTGGGCTTGCCGTGGCCACTCTGACTTATGGATTTCATCAAAGCAAACAGAACAGCTTGCCAGCTACTTCGACTTTTGAGGGCCAAGCCAAGGGCACATGGGAAATTGCCAGAGAGAAGAAGGGGATGAGAGAAGAAATATTGCCAGCAGCTCACCCCTGTGCTGGGAGATGCTCATGCACGGAAAATTATCCAGAAGCAATGACAGCAGTAACCATGACAATGTCAGAAGCACAGCACTAGCAGGGCTCCCTCAGGGATTAACACTTTTCTATACCATGAGCATATCTCCCTTTTTCTGATGTGTGCTGTTGTTCCAGTGGTAGTCCATGCTTGCTTTACCTTCCTGAAAGCAGAGCTACCTGAGAAATTGCTTTCTCTGTGAATTGCTTAGGGAAGACCACCTGTAAAGAGAAAATATTTTTAACAGAAGGCCTGTCCCAGAGCATGTGCTTGTGGAGCACTTTGCACCACAAGCCTGCCCTAATCCCCCTCCCTCAGATGTCCCCATCGTAGCCAGGAACCACTGCTGACTGAAACCAAAGTTGCCTCATTTCACTGAACACACTGCTATTTTCTAAGATGTGACTCAGAGCCTTTCAGGTAGGTGTCAGCATGTGCTATTTGCAAGAAATGAAATCAACATTAATTCTACTTTGGTTTTTTAGTGTGTTTTTGTCTTTTATTGCTCCAGATCATGAGTGAGGTACACAGGGAGCAGAGCTCAGAGAGACTGGTCCTGGCTGTGTATGAGGACCTGCTTCTCACAGAAAAGGCTTCATGTACGGATTGAGAACTAGATGATCTTCAGGTCCTTTCCAACCCTAACTACTCTATGATTCTATGATTCTAAGCATGATCTTGGTGGAAGGGAAGGAAAGGCAAACTGTGGGCACTAAGTAGTCTGGCAGTCTGGCAGACCTTTCTCACTGACTGCTCAGTTCTCAGCCTTTTGTGGCCACACCAGCCAAGGGAGTTATTATAATTATCATTATCATTATTATTATTATCATCATCATAATCTTCTTCTTCACCATCATCATCATCATCATTATTCTGCATAGCTCATTTTTACTCTTTTTCTGTATGAGTCAACAAAGATTGAGCTGCACCAATGCTTACCCCTAGGAAAGCCCAGCAGTGCTCTTTCACAGCATAAGAAATTGCAGTAATAAACATAAAGAATAATACTCAGCATCTGACAGGATGACTGATGTAAGCTGTCAGCCAATATTTGACTTTCCAGGTGAGATTAGATTTAGCATTTAATTTAATATAAACACAAAGAGTGCAGTACAAGGCACTTATTTAACAGACAGTTCCTTACAGACTTATGCAGGCTAGAGACTAAAACTTTAAGCTCTCTCTGCTCCTTACAAGAGTGTCATCATATTATCCAGTGGAGTTTTAAAATCCTGAGTGTTATCGTGAATCTCATTAGAGAAGGGCACAAGAAAGGTAAGTTTCTGTTGGTAATTCTTCATTTCTTATTGAAAAGGCATAGTAATTTTTGTTCTGAATTCAAGGAAAAAGCGATTTTACAAAGTTTCAAGACAGTCTGCATTTGTTTTTTTTTGTAGCTTGTTTACTTTAAATAGACAACTTTTATCCCCTGTGTTTGTGAGTATATAATTGCAGAGATCTACATGCATGTGTACCTGTGCCCTTCTGTGTGTGTGCATGCTGATGTTGCAAAGCTAGTCCAACAAGTAAGAGGTAGACTGTTGAACTCCAGTTTGAAAGACACTGCAATTTCTTATTAGTGATGAAAATTCACTGTCTCTTAGCATAGGCTGCAGTAAGCTCATCACTGCTTGAAGACTGCACTGAGATCAAGTGACTGTTTTTAGAAGCTTTTGCCCTTTGTGGAGGGCTTGGGTGGCCTGAAGCATTAAAGGACAAATACTATAGAGGAGCATCAGACTGAAATGCTGTAACACATCCTTCACTTTCTGCAGGCTAGGAAGCCGCAATCCAGTCAAACCCTCCTCTTTATGTAGGAAAGGCAGAGGACAGTGGTACTTAAGAGCTTCTTGAGAGCTCCTTCACTGGAGTCAGTATGTGCCAGTCTCTGCCCCAGATCTAGCTCAGTTCAAGCAGGACCAGATGGATCACGGGACAATTTGGACTGACAAGTAATCAGCTGCTGAGTGGGTATCTTTCCATCATCTCTCCCCATTGCTCTGTTCAAGGGTTAACAGCCTGGGAGCCTCAGTGGGATCCTTCTCCCACCCCTTACCCCTCTGCTAGCAACACTAGCAACACTGAAATCCAGCCTTTGAGAATGTCTCCTGTGGGATGGAGACCTGATTCATGCTTTTCTGAACAGCAGCTGGGTCTGACTGTGGCAAGCTTTGGGATAGCTGGAAGAGGGGCAGGACAGATGTGGCTCTGCAGCACTACGCAGCATCCCTGCCCTTTGGGATGGCTGACCCTAATGACCTATGAAGCTATTTCAGGCATGAGGGCTCTACTTCCTTGTCCCTTCTCTGTCTATCAGGCTACCATTTAGGAGTTAGCTGTCTGGCTATTATGCTCCCACAGACTCATCTGAGATTGTATGGGTATACCAGCCTTCACACCAGATGTAATATCTGACACCAAACAAGAAAGAAAGGGGGAAATCACATCCCTCCCTGAGAGATCCTAGGCAGCTGCCTGTAGTGGCAATGTGACAGCTGTAACACAAGACCCAGTATGTACTTTGTCTTCTGGGCAAAATGCTTCTTCACTTGGTATTTTGCCTCAGTAGGGAAGGCAGGGTGCTTCAACCCCTGCAACGTGGGTCATGTGGCCCTTGCTAACCATGCTAACGAAGGTGTATCTGGCTTCCCACAGGCTAAAAGTGATCCAAGTGAGAGGAGGAATAAGACCTCCTTGGGTCTCTGAACATACTGAACCTCTCAGAGATGCATATTCTCAGCTGATCTAAAATTAGTGCTGCACTTTCAGGTGGCAGGTGGAAAGTGCTATTAGCCAATTGTCATAACGCAGACAAAAGAAAGCAATGTAACTGTTTCAGTATAGATATTTACTTAAAATAAATACCATGTTGTCTTTAGAGCCATAACTTGCAAGGATGAATGAGATACAAAACTTCACTTGGGCAGTAGAAGATATTTTCAAGGAAACTTTTCTCACTTACATGAATGGCTGGAGGAGAAACATGACGGAAGCAGCAAACAAACTGCAAGCCAAGGTTGATGCTGAAAACTTTGACTATGTTATTCTTTATTTAATGGTGATGATTGGGATGTTCTCCTTCATTATTGTGGCAATCTTGGTGAGTACTGTGAAGTCAAAGAGGCGAGAGCACTCCAATGATCCCTATCATCAGTATATCGTTGAGGACTGGGGTGAGAAGTATAAAAGCCAGGTTCTGAATCGAGAAGATCTCAAGTGTGTGATCCATGAAAACCCAGGTGCAAGTGACAAAACAAGCCCTGGATCACCTTGACTTTTTGAAAACATCTGCAACGAGGAAATCATAAAGCCACGTGCAGGGAACTCACTGGAATTAAAAACAGATGTGAAACTGTTCATTAAATTAACAGACAGGACAATGTGAAACAGTGCTGAGGAAATCAACATTACTGCTTCCCATGAGGACTCTGGCACGGCTGCTCAGGGAACACCCAAGAAAAATGCATGATTGTGCTTTGCTTTGATACTCTGTTCTTCAGGAAAATAAAACCAAGAGAATGAGCAAATGAATTATTTGACTTTGTAAAGCCTTTTTTAAATTCAGAAGCAGATCTGGATGTTCCCAGAACAGAATAACTGTGAATTGGTGGCCAAAAGTGTTGATTTAGAGCCAAACTGTATGACTTAAGCCCATCTTAAAAATAACTTAAAAGTGTACAGTAAAATACCAAAATCTCCATTTATTGACTGAACAATGTGTTCTGGTATGAATCATACGAGGTAACCTATACCTACACACATTCCTTCCAAACTATTTTCTTAATGATCTGTCTCCTTTATTATTTCACTATTCATTGGCAGCAAAGGTTGAGTAGTGGCCTCCTGACAAGGTCTGGTTTATAGCAGTAGAGCTGCTAAGCTCATGTCCTAGTTGTGTAAGGCAGCTTCCAGAGGTTCATTATCTGTCCTCAAGTCCACAACTGGCCAACCTGTCTCTTCTGCTGCTCCTTGGTTCTCCAGAGTAATCTGTTTACCTGGGGTGCAAGCCGTGTGATGGAGGTATTGGTTACATCCCATCAGCCAGAGCTCAGTCTAAACCACTGAGATCCTGCCTTCTGGCTTTCAGAAGAGGAATTTCCAGACCCAGTTACCAAAGATGTCCCATTGCCATGCTTCCTAAGGAATTTTCATGGTAGGTAACTTGTTTCCAATGGCTAGGAAATGGATTTTCAAGATGGTTTGTCTTCTCCTGTGCTGCTGAAGTATCACAAAGCCTGCTCTTGGGGAATAATGAAAAGCAGAACTGGTGACACTTCTGGTATTAAAACACGCTTCATTTTATAGGTTTAGCTCCTATTCACGTTGCCAGACTTAAATTGCTGAAGCTAAAAGTTCCCACGACGGCTGTCTATCGTGTGGGCTTGTCATTTGTTTTTAGAAAGTTTTGGCTGAAACACTTCAGCCATGTCTGGCACTGCAGTTCCAACAATTTTGTTTTGCTCATGTTAAAAAGAAATGAAAAGGGCTTCTTCTCTTGGGAAGCTTTGGCTCGTTTTGGAGACTGGTCTCGAGATTGGGCACAGTAGCTGCTGTCATGCTCCCAGTGTGCCTTTTGCTGGCATGGGAATAAGCCTGTGACACATCTCAGCCTGTGAGGGCTGGAGAGGACTTGTCAGGTCCCAGAGCACAGCCTTGTGGGGAGCCTCTCTTCCCCAGCATGCCCCCTTTCCCTCACCCCCCCGGGTGGTCTGTGAGTATCTGCCAGCTCCTCTGCTCCCACCATGGGTGTGCTCCGCAATCAGGCTGCGAGGCTTCCCTTCCTCTCCGTGCCCATTGGCTGCAAAAGCAGATACTGGGATGCACTGAGCGGGCAGTGGGACCACCTGTGCCTGGTGCTTTGGCCACGCTGGGCTCATGGAGAGCCCCTTTTGGCAAGGTACAGCCGGAGGACCATGCCTGGGGCACTTGTGCGGCTGCACCAGCATCCCCAGCAGCTCCCAGAGCCGCTCAGGTCCTACTCGCTCTGGTAAAACCAGGCAGCAGCAGAGGCTGTGGCCAGGTCCTACTTGCTCTGGTAAAACCAGGCAGCAGCAGAGGCTGTGGCCAGGCTGAATGGGGCTTTGAGCAACCTGGTCTAGTGGAAAGTTTCCTTGCCCATGGAAGAGGGCTGTCTCTGGATGATCTCTAAGGTCCCTTCCAGCCCAAACCACTCTTATGATGCTACGGGGACTTGGCTGGCTTTGCCCTTGCCCCTATACCGCTGGGGGATGTGGGAACAGTTTTACCTCACAGTTATTGTTTCCGTGGTAAGAAACACGGCGCTCTTTCTGCTCCGGCCTCAGGCGGCGGCCGGGACACGGCGCTGTTGAGGGACAGGCGCAAGGGCGCGGCAAGGGTACGCGGCCACTCTGCGGGTCCCTGCCCGCCGGGCCCTGCCGCGGCCGCTCCTGGGAGATGTAGTTTGCGGGGCTCTGCCGCCCGGAGCCATGGCCGCGCTGTGAGGTAGGAGACGCGTCTGCTGGGCCTCCACACGCACCCCCCCCCCCCCCCCCCCCCCCCCACCCCCCCCTCCCCCCGGG
>NDXB01009325.1:55140-79581 GCA_002631895.1 Agapornis roseicollis
GCCCACCCCCCCCCCCCCACACACACATGCACCTCTGCCTGCGGGTTGGAACCGGGCTGCGGGCGGCCGGGAGAGATCGGGCAGGAGCGGAGTGGCCCCCGTTTCCTCCCGACCCGGCCTGCGCTGCCGCCTCCGGCCTACTCGCCTGCCTGCCAGCCCCAGAACCCTCACTCCCCGCAGCCTTCCCTGCCTCCTGCCTGTTCTGCTGTCCCCCGCCAGGAGCGCACGTTCCGTTGCCCGGCCTCCTAGCCCCCTTTCTTGCTTTCCCGCGGTCCTGCCCGCCCGGCCCATCACCCTGCCCGCCTGACCCCGGCATCGTCCTGGTTCCTGCCCTGGCCCCTGCGGCCTGAGAGTGTGCGAGGCGGCAACAGAAGCTCCCTCGTAATAACCTGCGGCCTCCCGGCTGCCTCTCGGGCGAGGAACTGTGTGGTTTAAAAGCTGCTGGAGGCAATGTTCACTGGCCATAAACTACGGGTAGACCTGATATGGCAGTCTCCCTGCAGGGTACAGGGCAGGGCCACCTGGAATTGTGCTTTACTCTCTATGGATCTACCGCGATTTTTTTTTTGTGTTCTAAGAAAAAAATGAAGCGAATAAATAAGAAAGAGGGATCTGAAGATATCATTTGTTGATAAAGTTTTGTATGGCTGTCCTGGGCATTGGTGCTGCAGGGACCAGCACAGGTGCCAGGGCACAGGTGGGGTAGGGATGAAGGTAGGGGGGCTGCCAGCCCAGCAGACCCTCCTAGGGGAAGGTGGTAGCAGCAGACAATGGCCTGAAGCTTGCAAGACCCGTGGTACATGACTGCAAAGATGACCTGGGGAGTCACGGTGGATTTGGTTTGGTTTGATATGATTTTAATCCAGGTGCCATGATCAGTACATCCCATCTGCTCTGTTCTTATTTTCCAGTGTTTGGAGCATGTGAGGAGCTGCCAGAGGAAATCTCTTAATTTTAATTTCTGCTTCTTCAGGTATGAATATCTTATATGGCTTTAGGTTTTTGATGTTCCTTGAGCTGGTGTTAGTTTACGAACACTGGCACTACAGTAAACTGAATGATTACACAGGTCTTTTTATGGAGTGATGTCTTTACCCACCTACACATAGAGAGGCAGTAAATGTGTGCAAGTCTTAGTGCTTCTGACTTAGTATGACTACTGCATCTTGTGGCAGTGGCCTATGAAGGATTCTTAGCACAGCAGCTCTGCCTCTCAGTTGCTTCCACTGTGTTTCTTTGCAGCCTGGGCTGCAGCAATTTTACTTTTCCATATTGCTGTGTTTCCCCATGACCCGGTAGTCTTTTTTTTTTTTGTTTAAGGAAGCTTGATCTTGTCTTGCAGATGCTGATCCTGCAGCATAACGCAGCAAGTCACATATAGTGGTGGGTCCTCCAGTGACTGGCCATGTGGGAAACATTTGCTTTGCTCCCTGAAATGTGTACGTTAAAGAAAACAGTAATGAAACACGTGGAGTAAAACCACTTTTCTAGCTCAGCACATACTCAGCCATCGCACCGTTTTAAATGCAGTCACATAGCCCTAGTAGCTCACTGCTTTGTGAGGCCTTGGAGCTGATGACTTTTATAGCTTTCCACAAAGTGGATAAAATTGAGTTGCTCAGAAATCCCTAGTAGACAAAATGATATCCTGAGTCCCATTTTGTTGGGTAGATGGAGTTATTGGCAGGCTGAGTGAGACATTCAGCCAAGACAACTCAAGTGAGTTTGTGAGCACCCAGATGCCTGTGTAGATGTTTTCTGGTGCATTCAAGCCAGTTGATACTCTGCTACTGCATAAGCAAACAATGGCATGAGTGGCTGGGCTGTGATGTGGTTGCTGTGGTGGACTGGAGCTGTAATTCAGTGGCTGAGAGACCTGGATTCAATTCTGTGCTCTACCACAGACTTCCCATCTGACTGGGGCCCAGCTTTGCAGTCTGTCTGGGGTGGTCTGGCTTGCACAACACAGCGTTGTGCAGAGATCCTGGGGCTGGTATCAGCCAAAGTCTAGCTCTGGGACTTGGTGCAGCCCTCCCTGGGAGTTCTTTAACCCTGCTGAGGATACGAGCCTCTAGGGCCATGTTGGTGACCTGCTTTGCCTGCTCTGGACCAAGAAGGCCTCACAGCATTTGAAGCTAATGGAGGATTGCTAGTGCAGCACTGAGGTGTGTGATATAGGCAGACCTCCCTTTTCCATCTGCAGCAGTTGTTTCTGCTTCACAAAAGAGGTAAATATGCTAGTGATTGTGAGGTGCAATCATAGTGAAGAAGGTCATCACTACATGTTAGAGTGATACTGTTTTATCCCTGCCCTGCATAGAAGTCTGTAAGTACATGATGGCTAGCTTATGGAGTCTCAGGCAGGGCTTCAGGCAGAGTCTAGTGCTCCTGTTTCTTCCTCACGTGGCTCAACACAAGACCTCCTTGCTTGTGAGTGAAGGTAATAGTGACCTTCTGTGGGGCCCAATCTCTGTTTTCAGTAGTGCTGTTTGTTAAAGGAGCTTACATTTTCCTGGAGAACGAACAATGCCTGACTGTAGATGTGTTCTGAACTCCTGTCTGTGCCTTATCTGTCTCTGAAAAGGCAAACATGAAACTTCAGTTGTTTATTTGCCTGCATGCTTTTAAGATACCACAACCTTGAAAGTACAGTGTGTGAGCTTTTGCTTTGGAATTGACGACAACCTCAGTGCTAACAAATGTTTCTCAAATGTGAAGTGAATCCTGCCTTTTTCTCTCCTCTTTCCACTTTCTTCTTCCTATCCCATGCCCCAGCTCCACCATTGGTTTTCTTTTTTGTGTCCCGGTGTTTCAGCTGTATTTAATAAGGTCTGGATCAAGATGGAGACCAGAAGAGTCAAAAGAGACAAAATGGGAAGAGTGCTTGACCACAGGAGGCTGGTGGCAAGGGATGTGGGAATGCAGCGAGGAGTGAGTGGTAGCTTCCCTGCTCAGTTCCAATGCAGAAGACACTGTGAGGACAAGCCATCAAAAGTGTTAGCTCTTACAGGAAACATTTTGGATCAAAACACCACTCTTCAGAATAAATGAGGAATTCCTTTCCTTCCCGTCCTTTGTGACTTCAGTGCAGCTACTCCTGGTGGATACAGAATTCAGGCAGATTCAGGCTCATGTCTCAGCACAGCGGAAATATTACAAAAGTGTTGCGCTGAATGCTTAAATAATTGGCTCACAAGCAAGAGCATTCACAGGAGCGCACACTGTGATACACATTATACACTGCTTCTTGCTGGTGGGACAGTACCCTGCAATCAGACCCCACAGATGGGCTCACATAATGTTTGCTGAGTCAAAAACTTTTTCAGTACATAAAAAATCACTAAAATCCCATTTTCAGCAGTGTATGCCAGATGCTGGCATGTGTTTGAATGGCTGAATTCGTGCCTTTTTACAACATGTTGCAAAATTGATTCTGACTGAAGCACAGAATTTACAGCAATTTAGGAGAAGAGCAAGGCTGGTGCTGATGAGGCTCCCATCTATGTCAGCGTTTTGAGATGAGGACACCCTAGTTGGGCAGTGCAGTCCCTTCAGATCAGGCCAGGCTTGTGTAACTTGAGTTTCATTGAGAAGCATGTAGCCATCTGAACCATGCACTGAGAACCTGATTCTTCTGTAATGCAGGATTTTTGCTGTGCCCATCTAGCAGGGGTCTTTAGCTGTTACCAGTCACTGAAATTCTGAAGGAAAGATCAGAATTTAAAATGCCTTATTTTTTGGAGGTGTACCACTACTGACTCATTAGTTCACAGTTGCCCTGACATTTTATCAACAGAAGGGAGCTGCACAACTTGGGATCGACACAGTAAAAACTGAATGACAAATGAGTTGGCCACACCACTGCTTTAGTTCAGTCTCAGTAATAGAGATCTCTCATGGTGTCTCTCCATGGGGATGTTTTCAGGGTGGTCTCTGCAGGGTGAAGATTTTGCAGCTGAGGGAAGAGGAGAAAGGAGGACAGCATAGCTGAAGAAATAAGGGCATCTATGAAGAAGCTGGCTGAGCATCGCAGGAGCTGCAGGAGCATTTACTTGACTCCTTGTTTCTGAAGAAAGGTCAGCAGCAGCCATTGTGGTGTGGTGCTGATTTATTCAGCCCAGCTGCTGGTGAAGGTCTGGACTGAGCTGGAAGGCTTCTTCCTGCTTTTTGACAGTGACTCTGTTGTTGCACATACAGGAAACACCTCGAGGGGGTCAGGCAGGGAAATATGCTTAATTTGAAATCTGGTAGCTGGCATGGTGTCAGTGCTCTTGAAGCAGCAAGCAGCAACTCAAGGGCAGTGCTGTGGCTGCAGCCTTCAGCATCCCCTCTAGCATTTCTCAACTCCAAAGTTCAGCTCTGAAATACACATTGACCACTCAAGGGATCTGGTGGGTAGTTGGTTTGCCTTTGTGTTATAGGCTGCATGGAAAATGCAGCCTATTAGTAAATCAGAGAACTGATAAACGATACTAGATGCTAGGATTCATTAGGCATTCAGGCTCCAAACAGGGCAGGTGAGCTTAAAAACCACAAGACAGCTCTTCTGGCACTTCTGCCTGCTAGATCTCAAACCTCAGTGAGGCAGTGTGATGTGCACATGTGTCAAGCTGTTGAAAACAGCCAACACTGTGTTTTCAGTTGGGCAGCTGCGGGGATGTGCTGCACTCAGTGGAAGCCCAGCCTGCGCTGTGCGCAAGTGTGGCACCTGCCCGGGGCCTGTCAGTCCCCTGTCCTTCAGCAGCATGGGCGTTGCTCCTGTCACTCAGCTCCAAAAGGCTGATGTAGGTCATTTCTGGACTGCATGGCTCTGAGACACTGCCAGGCGCTGCACAGCAGTGAGTTTGTGAGGTACAGGGTTGACGTGCTGAGCAGAAACAGACTGGCTGATTTGTTTTCAATTTCCTTTTCTTGAAGATGCTCCTGTCCTGTTCTGTGCCTGTACAAGTGTGACACTCATTGGTGCAGGGTGCAGCTTGCTGCGGGACAGGCAATATCATCACGAAGCCAAGATGGTGGCATTTAACTGGAAGGTGAGGCATTCATAAACGGGGACTCAGAGGTGGCTGGATGTTTATGCATGTATGATGTGGTTGGGTTTGTTCTGTGTTTAAAGGTGGCTTCCTTGCCTAGGTAAAGATTGTTTAACAACAGCACTCTCTGCACCTCAGGGACAGAGAACTCCTTACGCTGTCCTTTCTTGCCATACATGCTTGCACCTTGCGGGTTGGCCCCAGTACTTGCTGTTGGGGCCTCACACATGCGCTGATAGGCAAGCTCTGCTGTGCTTGCCTCTGCTCCTCACGTATTCCCCTTTCCAGGCATTTCTCTGGCTGTTTCTCAGCTCCTTTTGTTATTGGAGAGTGTTTTCTCTGCTGTGTCTTTCAGTGCACAGGGGACATAAACACTCTGCAAGATACATGCATTTGAGCAAGTACGTCATGCCTTAACAATTTAACATGTTAAACCATTTATCAAGAAAGCCAAGCCTTGGCTTTATCGTTCTGGTATTGCAGAACTGTGCACAAAAGAGATTGCCACTTATAGTATGTGGGGAGATTGACAGAGGATGATGGGTTTTTGTAGAATTAGAGGGGAGTGTCCTGATGTCAAAGGTAACAAGCAACTTCTAGAGACCAGTGTTATGAAAGACCCCATCTGAGCCTCTGGTTTGTGGCCTTTAAGGGAGCACACTAGGGTTGTATGGTTCATTAATTTGACAATGACCTAACAGCTTTATTAGGTGCTGGGAAGCCTGCTAAGGGTACAGAGGGGTGCTGGGAGGGTTGCTAAGGGGGAGCTGGCACTGTGAACCTGCTGTGCACCTCTGAAAGGCACGACCAGTCCTTCTGGTCAGGTGGCTGCTTGAAACAGTGGCCTGGGAAGTTCATGTGCCTTCAATATCCTACTGGAACTGACATCTTTCATTGAGTGGCTGTGCCACTCATTATATTTGTATTTTGAGTTCACAGTATTATTCTGTTCCGTTGTTATTGTTCCATTTGCATTTTACTTTCCACCCCACGTGCGCTTTCAGTAGCATGCTTTTATAATGTTGAAATATGTTGTGCAATTTTAGTGATTCCAGGCATTAAAAACTCCTGAAACTGAATCATAGGAGGCTGTGGGTTTTTTACTTTTCTTCCAGTTTAAGGGCATTTATCTATACCTTCCAAACCTGGTCAAGTTAATTGCAAAACTACCATGGATTAAAATTTCTAGGATCACAGGAGTGTGTTTGGTGATCATATCTGATAGCTGATATGGATCTGTGCATATGTGCACTTATGTGAGAACTGTTCAGAAGTGTTTCCACTTCTACAATTATCCTAAGATACTCAATTATTCCTCCTTTTTAGCTCCAGATGGTGCCAATATTCTCTTTGCTGTAAAGCAAGCAAAAGCAGCAAAGACCAGTTCAGAGGGGCTTTATATATAAACTTGAGTGAACTTGTTTTTGCCTTTTGCCCTGGACATTGATCCGCCTAGTTAAAAGTTTCCTGCAGGAAAAAAAAAGCATGAACAGAGGAGCATTGCCATTGCTTTGGATAACGCTGTTCCTGTAGGAACCTGTATAGCATCCCTGTAGATTCATTTTTAATTGTCCATGTGTTCCAGTAACTGCCTTAAATACATTATTTTGCATTTCAGGCTTTGGAGAATTTCCCATTGCTGATGTACATTTTGGCAGCTAAAACATTGATTCTTTGCTTGGCATTTGCTGGAGTAAAAATGTACCAGAGCAAAAAACTTGAAGAAAAACTGAAGAGGCAACATGAAGAGAAATTGAAAGCAGAAGCAGAGAAGAAGGATGACTGAAGAGTCTTTCAGGTATAGAATTTGTTTGATATCCAGGTGTTTGATAATGGCACTGACACGTTAATCCCATTATGTTTGACTTGAATGCATTTGGATCATGCGATTAGAACTATCACTGTCATCTGAGTTCTTATGAAGTTTGTCTCCTCTGATGTTTCAGTGTATTTGCATACCTGTGTCATGCCCATTCTTTGTAGGAACTGTAGTTCCCACCAGAAGACTTGGCAGTCATGGTTCATGATTTAAGAGATCTTAGCACAGTATTCCTTCTCTGCACTTTATCTCCACCCAACCAATTGCACAGGAAGTCCTGATGTTTAGAGATGGTTAAATTGGGCAAAAAATGCATGCAAAGCCTGCCACATGGAATGATACAGGAAGACCTCTTGGCTTAAGACACATACTTAAGATAGAAAAGAATCTGCCACTCTGTATTAGTTAAATACATGATAGGTTATAGAGAGTTCAGCTGGAAGGGCCAAGTCTCATGCCATGGAACTTCCCAAGGTAACGGAAATGCTACAGAGTATACGATGTAGCATCCACCATATCTAATTCACTGAGAAAAGTGGACATCTTTCTGCATAAAAACCCGAAGTGATTATTATAAAATTTCCTAGTTTGGGGTTTTCATTCCACATGTGCTAAAGTCCTTCCCTCTGTTTTCAGAGTTTAAGCAATCAGTGCCCTACTGCATCAAGCCCATTAGCAAAATGAGTGCTGCCTAGTGCTAAGATGATATTCCCTGACTTGTTTGGTATGTGTTGTTTTGTATCGGTTTGTTTCACATCTCTCTGTTCTGCGGCAAAATGGGAATTCTATTCTTGCCTGCCCTTTGGAAGCTCAGTGGGAGTTTGATGTAGTGTTACTCTTTATTAAACTAAAAAATTTACTTTCCCCTGTTGAGGTCATCACCTCACATCTGAAGAGAATTTCAGTTTCAGAAATGTTTACTAATTTGTTTTGAAACCTCTCACTTTTATTTTTTACAATATTGGAAATCTGGACTAGAAATAGGGCCCTGGGAATAACAATAGGAACAAAGTGGTTCATACATGTAGGAATAAACAACAAAACTAAAGGTGTTTTTCAGTCTCCTGTTTACATCAGGTTGAGGACTTTTCTCAGGGCAGACTTCTGCCATTTTTAACTTTTATATCAGTTTCACTAGCCACTGGAAAATGCTGTGAGAGCACTGCTTTCTGGTTTTGCAGAGTCAGTTATATGGAGTTTTATTGCTAAACAAATGAGAGATGGGCTGCCCTGCAAGTGAACAAGCCTGCCACCTGTAACGAGGAGACCATACCATGCTGTGCATGCAGCATTGGGTTCCAGGGAGTTCTCTTTGGCAGAGTCCATAGCCCAAGGGATTGCACCAGGGTAACGAACTTATCCCACAAGACCTCTGTGTCCAGCGTGTGACATTAGCCTTAAATGACTGGCTTTAAAGAATCCCTGAAAAATGCCCTACTTGCCCAGTCACCCCATGTTGCACAGCAATGGCCCAGTCTTTCCTAAATTCTACCATCTTTTGGGCTGTTTGCCATGTCTTTCTCTAATGGACTTGCAAGAAGGGGTGAATTCTCCTACCCTAAAAATGTTCTCTGGTGTCAGCACCTCAGGGCTGTGATTAGCTCGGATTGCAGTGTGCCACGTGAGCAGGCGGATTTAGCCCATGTGCTGCCAGTATATCATGCCTGTTCTCACTGCTGATTCTCCACCCTGCAGATTTTCTGACACTTGGCAGCTTGCACTGGATTCCTTTCCTGGAAGAACGAAGCCTTCCTGTAGATGAAGGATGTGTCAAAGGAATAAAACCCTCAAGAGTAACATTCACTTAAGCTATATCTCAAGTTTTTATATGTACAACGAAATAGCTAAGCCTCTATTTATGCAATAAAAAAATCCTTTGTTAAAAAAAGTAATGGCTTGGTTGCTGCTTACTCAAATGATACAGTTAGAGCAGCAGGGGAGGCAGTTTTTAAAGATTAGCTGCGAGCAGGTGGCTGGTTTTAAAGAGAAAACCACTCTGAATTCATCATGGATGTGTACGTGGTTCACGGGCAGACAGAAGGAAATGGGGAGGGCTCTGTGCAGCTTCTTTAGAGCAACTGCTTCCTGCAAGGGTATAAATCTGAGACTTGCGGACCCTTTGTTGAATCCAGATGAACAAACCCAGGAGAGCGGGTTTTCCAGGCAGGTCTTTCTCAAACTACTTTCTGCACCTAGGACTTCCTCAGGTTAACACAAATTGGTGTCACTTTTGGCAACGTTTCATTCTAGGAGGTTATTATACTGTTCTGCTGTGCGTAGTATCTGGAAGTATGTATGGCTCTCTACTACTTGGCCTATGAGGCAGAAAGGATTTTCATTAATATTGCTAGCTATTTCTGCATGTCCTGTCCCATGTTAGCATGGAGGACAAACTAACTTCATCTCTGTAGGTTAATCAACAGAGCAGATTTTTTTCGCAGAAGTAAAGGCTTAGGCATGTGTGTCAGTGCCAACAGGTACATCTCCCTTCATGTTCCCCTTCATGTTTCCATTATAAAGCACTTCCTAGATCCTTGTGTCTCCTGGAAGTTCAGGTGAAGCTGAAATCTGACTGTGGAGCAGGGAGAGGAGGGAAAAGGAGAGGTGGGGGGCCCTTGGTGATGCCTTGGGGTCCACCAGGATATGGTAAGCCTCTGGGATGGCTTGCTCCTGCCTGATCCCTGTGACTGCAGGTTGAGGTGCCTACTGCAGTCACACCAGCACAGGCTGCTGCAGTGTTCATCTCTCAAGTACTACCTGACTAGGTTTGTGTGCAGCTGATACGGCTGATGTTCAGAGAGCTCTTGCTGTGGTGGAGTTACTCACTGGGAGCTGCAGTGATTTTTTAAATCTTGCTGTTCATGCAGTCACCTTGGTGACTGGGGAGTATAAGTATTGCAGAAACCCATTCCAGGGATACAGCAATATCCTTGCTGCAGAAGCCTCAGGACTGCCAGGGTAGGGAGTTCATAGTGCCATTGTAAACCAGCAGTTCCCCTGTACCATCTCAGCAGTCATCTATTTATACAAGGGTGGAATTGGATGGTAATTTGATTAAATGGTTCTTCCATGTTCAGTGAGAACTGACTGCTAACCACCTCCATTGAACAGCTATTGAGGGAAAGGCACCAAGGTACAAAGCCACACACCCAAACTGTAACAGGAAATCATCAATCCTGTGTAGTCTCCTTTGCATATTGGCCCCAGTCAATTTTTATAGACTCTGAATCAAGAGCAGATTTTTCTAGACCAAAATAATAATGAGCTTTTTTTTAACTTTTTTAAACTGAAAGCAGGGGTATTCTCTACTTCAGTACAGTTGCTCTTTAAGCAGTATCAGTGGTACACAAGCTCCACTTAAAGCAAGTCATTTAACATCAGAGCAATTGGGCACCAACTGGGCAGCATTTAGCACCCAAGGCAATCAAGACTGGCATTAAAATGAGGTGGCCCTACCTTGCCTTGTGTGTATAAGGCTTTAAATCTGGTCCAGTCTGGCTGCCTTTTTCCTCAACTTTGGAGTAGGGCTACGGCATAGATAACCCCCAGAGCTGGCTGATATCCTAGAGTTTCCCCGACCTCAACCAATATCTGACATACCAGGGTAGAGTTGTGATCTACACTATCATTGGGTAGGTTAGAGCTGCACAGTTGCAGCTTTGAACAAGAAAATATGCTGACACTGGGGGGAGACAGCAGCTCACATTTGTTTCAGTTTCTTGTTCAGAAACCAGCTGGGGACCTTGAAGTCTGGTTTCTTACTGAAAGCAGGGTTATGTGATTAGTCCGAGGAAGTTTAAAAGAGGAACAGAGAAATAGATTCCTCTTTTAAACTTCCAGAAACTTTCAGGGTGCTGCTGCAAGTGAGAGCGAGGCAGCAAAGATAAAGAGCCTTAAAAGTGCTCACTCTGAATGGGTGTGCAGCTTGTTAGATTGCAGGGGATATACACAGGATCCTCGAGGAGATGTTCCCGTCCCACAGGGCAAGCCAGGCAACACTCTTCTGGAGCCTACAGAACTTCAGAGTCCCTCCTTCTCCCCTGTTGCATACTCTTCAAAGGGAGCATCCATGTTGTACAGATGGGCAGCTTAACCTTGCACAGTGCCTCACTTGCATAGGTCTTTCACTATCAGAAGCTGTCATTGTCATCAGTGCCAATTGCTGAAGACAGAAAATAAGAGGATTTCTGGCTCTTAAACTTCTGGTCTTTGCACCTTTAGGCTTCCTTTTGGTGAGATGAAGGCCATGTGTTTTTAAACTAAGGCCAAAATCCTTGTTTAATAATAAAGAGATAAGCTGTTGGGAGTTTAAGGGGAAAAAAAAAAACCCTCTCTCAGGTGCTGTGATTAGTTAAGTGGCTGCTGGAATAGGTCTTTTCCATCCTGAAGGAGCTCAGTGGCTGAGGGGTATCTGTGGTCCTTAAAGTGAAAAACAAGTATAGAAGCATTCAACAGGAGTGTTTTCTCGTTTTCCATTTTAGACTTTGGCTAAAATGAACTCAGCTTGATTTACTACCACTGAACACTTTTAGTCTGAAGGCCATGAGACTTTTACCAGAAACACAACAGCACTGATACTGGAGGAAAGCAGAGCTCCCTGAGCAGTGCCCCAGGGCAGGAGAGATTGCTCTCTAGACACTGTGCTGCAAGTAAGGGAGCTAAATACTTTTCAGCTTTTCAAGATCATAACATGCAAACAACTGTTTCCAGCATTTCCTTCCTCACTTTTTCTCTTGGGGACAGCAATTCCAACTGTTTTTTTCTTACTCTTCTCAGTAAAGGCCCAGATGGCAAATGTTCCATCTGGGGTAGAGTCCTTCAATGTTCTCTTTGATCCCAGCTCTAACCTGTGACTGTCAGTCAGCATCTCTTTCTACCTGCTGACTGTCAACCCCCTTGGCCTCAATTCTGGCCAAATGGAAGCACTGCAGCCCCCTTTCCAGCTCTGTCAAGGGAGAAACCAGTAGACTAAGCTGAAACAAACCTCATTTGTTTCAGCTTTCACCAGTTCTTCACAGTCTTTATGAAATTGCTTCCAAAGATGCATCGACTTGTTGGACCATCTCCTTATTTATTAACTGTGTACTAACCTCAGCCTTCAAGTCAAATTCAGTGAGAAGCTGACAGACCTCACAGGAAGGAGTTGACTACCCTGTGACAGTCTTGTGTCTGACACACTCCTGATAAAAGTGGAAAGCAAAGAAATGCACAACCTACATGAGCGTGCGGAGACAGGTCAGGCAGAATTTCTAAACCCTGAGTTGAAATTTCCCTCCTTGGACATGTGCCAAAAGCCATTTTAACTAGGCTGGCTCTACGTGACTGTGAGGACTTGGAGGTAGCTGGATATTTATGCACAATCCATGTTCCTTCACAGTTTGGCTTTGCCTTTTGAAGCTGGTTTGTCTTGGCTACTGGAGCAAGCCTAGCATATAATCTAGACTCAGATGGGCCTTGATTGGCATATGTGTGTACCAATCTTGGGAGTAATCAGAGCACCAGCTGGCCCTTCTCCAGCTGAATACAGAAATACCTGGTAGTTGCCAGAACAGTTACCCCGTAGCAACAAGCTCCTCATATGTTCCTGTAGAGAAAAAGTTTGTTTGGGCACAAATAAGTGATTAGGCATGTATTCATGTGTATCTCCATATGGCATGGATTTTTCCTTCTGTGCATCTGATGAGGGAGTTATTGAAAATGTCTGTGTCTGCCGGCATAAATGACTGCCTGGCTGTGAGACTGTTTCCAGTCTATCCAAAGGCTCCTGAGATGGCTGTCACAGAGCAGAGAATGTAAATAGTTTCTTCCTATTTTCACTAATAACACAGCATGGGTGACTATCCTTCTTTATTAGTCTCTTTTTTTCCTGGGCTTCATCATATTTGTTGGTTTTGCTCTCCAATGCCTCAGCTTCTAACAGTGGCACTTTCCTAGTCCTATGGCTCTTTGGACTTACTGTGACTCATAGTCCTCTGGCCTGAACTTAGGCTAATTTCCTGGCTTAGTGTTTTTCATTGATTTGAGGAGGCTTAGAGCTAGCCAACAGGAAATGTCTGATACTGACACTCGAGTGCCGTTTAAGTCATATAAATGAATATAGCCCTAACATGTATTTGTTTTCAGAAACAGTTTTCTTTGTTTGCATTTCTTAACATAGAACATCATTCCCTTTTGTCTCTTTTCTTCTGTGCATGTCTCTCCATATCTCCTCTACATGGTCACTGCAGAAGGAGACATCAAGGAACAAGTTCACAGAGACAGAGGTTGGGCTTTGAGCAATGTTGGCCTTTCCACTACCTACCCATACAGCCTTCTCCTAGTATTCAGGCATGGCACAAAGTGGGCCCCACTCTGCCTGCTCAGTCACAGAACCTCACAACTTGTGTCCTCTCATTGCATCCCTGGCTTAGGCCTCTGTGACCCAAGTGCATTTGTCTTGTCCACACCCTGGACTGCAGCGTGGTATTAGGACAGAGGGCTTGAAAACAGGGACAAAAATGTGTTGAGCCAATCAATGCAGGCTTGCTTCATGAGCTGGAGGAAAAGAAATGCTTTTTTTCCATGAAGATGAGGCTTGGAAAAGCATTTAGAAGTAATTAGTCAATGAGACATCATGAAAATTCAGGTGATTTGCATTCCAGCTAGCTTGGAGCAGAGGGACATCTGTTATAGCTTCTTCATCAACATACGCATTTGCATCTTCCTCTCCTCTTTATGCAAAAACACTTTAATCATTGTATTCTAGTGGTGCATTTCAGGCACACAGAGGGAGTCCTGGGTGGGAGCAAAGAGATTTGTTTTGACATCCTGCAGTGGTCAAGAGTACAAGAGCAAACCTGATAAAATAACAAGTACTTAAAACCCTACCAAGAAGATATTAGACTCATGCATGTTATTTCAAGTGCTCTTGAATAAGGTGCATGCTATTTGGTAACATCCTCCTATTAGCTAGTTTAGTCATATGTTAAAGGAATTGCTTGTCATCCTAAATTACCAGTTGAGTCAGAACTGTATGAGCCACAATATTTTTCTTCGGTACAAAGGATTACAGCGTTTTATAGAAAACACGGGTTGTAATTACGCTTTGCAGCAGAAAAAGGGGAGGGAGGAAGCAAGGAGTCATCTCCGAGGATTTTATATAAAATACCAAAGTTCATTTGATTTCAGATGAACTTGGTTCCTTATTGTGCCTAGGGGTTTCCAAACACATCAAGTAGAGCTGGGTAGAAAAGTTTCACCGGCCCCCAACCTTCCACCTGGAGGCTGGGAAGAGTGAAGGTGCTTAGTGAGTCTTTCCCACACCTTTGCAGGAGAAGGATGCTTTCCCCTTGCTCTCTAGGAGATGTGACACCAAACACTTCCTCTTTCCTCATGCTCGTTTCCATGAAACCCTTCATGGAGGCTTCATCCTCGTTTTACTGAAGAATACAATCCAGAAAAGACTGATAAATCCCTGTGACACAAACAATTTCCTTTTGATTCTTCCTTGTTGCTAAGATGGATGAAAAGCAGGTGATTCTGTACCTGGTCCCAAGGACTCCACTGTGAATTAGGGTTGGCAGAAGACACACCCTACCAATGAAGAAGTGTTGCAATGCAGCCCTAAATCTGCAGCTGTGTAAGCCATGACAGCAAATACTGGTAAGGCTGAATTGCAGTGAGGCCTTACTGGGACTGGGACTATGCTCCATTGAGCTTTGGTCTCATTCTTCTTCATGTGAATCCAGAACACAGCAAGGAAGTCATCAGGTGTGTGCTGATTTTGACTATAACGCGCTGTTACTTCAATTAGTACATTGACAATTAGCATAGTGCAGTGTCATAGGGTGAAGGTAAACAGTCATTGGGAAAATGGGGTGTGCGTCATTTATTTCCTTAGAAAAACCAAGCTGCAGTGCAATTATTGCCTACCTGGTGGTAAAGAGGCCCCAGGCCTGTTTCTTTCCTCATGCTGATTTCATACCACTTCATATTCATTGATATTTAGTAATACAAGCCAATGTGAAATTCTCTTCGGGCTCGTGGTGTCAGAGCAATAAAAACAAAGTCTCTCCCCTTTCGCCTTTCCTCTGTGCATTTGAAGCAACTAATTTTCCACTCTCTGCTGCATCCAGAGTTGTGAAAATGAGCAGATGTCTTTGCTGATGAATATGAAGTGAATATGATTATTTTTCTCTGCATATTTACATCTCAGCTCTAGAGAGTTACACGTGTGGATTTTTCTGAAGGTAGACAAGACTCCCTATTTTAGATATCTCTCTGTCACTCCCCATCACAATGCTTGTTCTGTTGGTTTCCACACACAGGAATAAAACTGCACAGATTTGCCTCACTGTATTGAAATGTTTTAGTGAAACTGTGAATCATCTCATAACTTTTTATGATCTTAGTTCTCTTAGAAGTACACAATAAACCCATACCCAGTAATGAGCAACATAGAGATTGCAAACTGGGATCCACTTTTGAAAGACCGAATTGTTCAATGAACTTGAAAAAACTGCTGTTAAGAAATACTTCTTTGCATCACTCGTAACTAATGTTTTGAACTCAGATCCATGAGAAATCATTACATCTCAGTAAACACTGTCATGGATGAAAAAAGTCTCCAGTGACGAGTGCCATATTTTATCCTGAGCAACTGAGCTCTTCAAGCTTGAAAGCCTGAACCAACTGTTAATTGTTAGGCTTCAAAAGGAACTCCCCTTTTAGGAAAATATATTTTACCTGTCACTGAAATGTTTCTTGCAGGCCATTGTTGCAAGCAAGGTACTCAGTGTAATGAACTACTGAGCTGGTATCAGATGTTAATGCATATACGAAAGGAAAGTCCCATTAAATTCTTTAGACTTCTTTAAGCTGTGGATTCTGGTGTCAGTCAGGGTCCAGCATATTCCCTGCTTGGGAGCAGATCTCCCACTGGCATTAGAGACAGGCTTGACCTACAGAATTGACTTTGCAGCCCTGGCTTTCTCAAAATTGAGGGCATTTACGTCTGAGGTGTGGTCTTATGACTCCCATAAAAGCGGAATTTGTGCAGAAGGCTGGCTAAACTGGATCTGAGGCATGCTTTGGCCCATTTTTTTTGATAAGGGAAAATAACTGTCCCTTCACAGCCCAAACATAGCACGTATCAACGTAGTCATGGAATACTCCTAAAACGAAACATTTGCATTTAGATCTTTTATTAGTGCTTTTGACATGTGGTCTGTTAGGGTTTTACACTCTTCAAAGGAAAGAGGTTGGCAGAGCTGGAGCGGGATAGTTCATTCAACACTAATCAAAACACATCTGAAGCCTGACTGCAGGAAGAACCATCTAAGGAAGTGTACCAAGGTAGTAGTTCTCCCATCTCTTCACTCGGTTAAACACAGCGTTCCATTTGTTTGGGGTCATGTTCTCCAGTCCTTTAGCAATTAAATCACTCAGGAGGATACACCTGTAGGAGTGGGTCCTCTCAATAGACCTCAGAGCAAAGTTATTCCTGTTGTTTATAATAAACCATTTCAAAGAAGACCAGGCAAAGTCCATCGGGTAGAGATAGTTGTAAGATGAAGGCAGAACAAGAAGCTCATGGCCATTGGCTCTAGCAACTTCAGGGCAACACTTAATGCTGGCTATGTGGATCGCTGGTAGGGCTGATGGCAGAGTTTCCATCTCTGTCTCCTTGCCATCTTTTGCCCCCACAGACCTCAGCTGTGTTCTATCCCTCGTCACAATTACACACTTCCCATGGGATGTAGTCAGAGACTCACACAATTCCTGAAAAGCCCTGTTCTGCTGATGGGTGGGCAGATCACCTCGTAATAGCAGTTTGTACTGCCAGGGCACCCACCCTTGGCAGCTGCCAGCGTGAACAAGTGTCCATGTAGGCCAGCGCAGGTCGGCTTCCTCAGATGATTTTTCTCCTGTTATAAGACCCTCTGGAATATCTGTTTCCCCTAAAAAAACAGTGTTGAAGCCATTGAACTGTAATGTCCTCAGAGATCTTAAATACTTCAGGCACTGCTGCTTTTGAGCAGCATCAGAACAGCCCCTGGGAAGTACATGCTGGAGGAGTGGATTTGTGAAGCGCTGCATGCCTGTATGCTGGTGTCTCAAGGCTCATGCGGGATGCTTGCAGAGGTCACAATGTGCCCATTGTTCAGGTGTTATTCTACAGTGTAACAGCTAACTTGCAGCAGCATCACAGGGGCTTTCAGGTGGCTGATTTAAAGGTATCTTGGAAAACAAAGCCTAAGCTTTGGGACCAGTGGTAGAAACCATTTCCTCCTCCCTGGCAACCATGTGCCCTCATGGAGGATGTGGCCTTGAAATCCCCCAGGTGGAGGTGGGGGATGAATCCCAGGTGTCTTATTACTGGGGAAGGAGGACTTCTGGACCCCCATGTGCACCTCTCTGATGGGCAGGCCCAATCACAGCAGCATTGTGAGGTGCTGCATGGTGCCTGGCACCCACCAGAACAGCAGCCTATGCAAGGTTCATTGTGTTCAGCCTACCCAGCTCCAGGTCTTGAAGACAGAAGAAATAAGTGATACCTCAGATGTTGCTTCAGGATGCTTTAGGTTCCCACCTTGTGCTCCCAATTCTCCATTTTGTGCTGGCCCTAGCTATGAACCTCTGAAGGACCTGCATTGTGCCTGACACCGACACCATCACCCTGTCCAGGGCGAGCAGCACCTTCAGAGAAACAGAGGAGATTATGAGGCTAAAAGAGAATTGGCATTGTGTGAACACATGGGCTGAAGTGAAGGTCAGAGCAGAGGGTGGACAGGTACCACCCTGCTGCCATAGCAAGTTGCACAGGGATACAGGAGCATGTGGCACAGTCAGGGCTGCAGCCAGCCTGTGGAGATGGAACAGCCAGGGGAAGATGTGTGCATGTGTGTGTGCCAATGTGTGAGCAGGCACACTGAGAGCAGCAAGTGTCCATTTGGGGAAGGTTGTGGAGCAGCAGAAAGTGAAGACTGAATTGACCCATCTGGTTTCTTACCTGTCCTTACTCCTGCCTCAGATGCATATACAGAATTTTACTGTGGGACCAAGCCTGTCAGTACAAGACTTGAATTGCTTACGCTTAGCTGTACCTACAAAGCTGGGAGTGAAAGCTTGCAGCATTGTCAGCCTGCCAGATGGGGCTGAGCAACACAAATGTGTCAGTCTCTGTTGCTGGCACGCATTTCCTTGCCCATCTCTGAAACTGAGATACTCGACAGTCCACATCATTGCCTCTTGAACAGGTTTCCTTTTTCCAATGCAGTGTGAAACTGTGAATCAAAAGGCATCTGAAGATGGACATGGCCAGTGCGGTCTAGCTCAGCTGTCTGGATGCTCTCTCTCCTTGCTGAGGCAGATGAGTGATGGGGCTCATTTTGTTAGCAGCATCACATGAAGAACAAAAGTCTAAAATTTAATATAAGAAGAAGGGTGTATCTCCAGAAAGAAGCCTATGTGGTTGTTAGCCAGATGCATAATGATGGCAGATTTGGACTGCACACATATGAAGAAAAATCTGTAGTACATATTCACATGAGAATACAACATAAAATAATATTGACTTATCTGTATTAGGCGATATACTTTTCTCTTCTAGTGTTAGTTTTTGTCCTTAATAGATATATACCAGGAGGATAACCTGACATGAGTAGTCCTACTGGAGTTATTGGGTGCTTATTAGTTCTGAGAAGCACATGTTTAGAGGCCTGATTAGGGCCTGAGGTCCCCAGAATGCTGATTTAGGAACCTCACTTTTCAAGACCTGGATGTAAAGTGTCAAAAGAACTACCTGTAATGAAATCTTATTCCCTAATTCTTCTTGGTGCCTGTGACAATCGTTTTACCTTTGACACCCACTGGAACCACAAATCATATTCCCTGTTACCTAAATTGAAGGTGTAATTTCCTTGTCTCCTCCCACAGAGGATTTACTTAATTATGCATGCCACCCTTGAGACAGACACATTTTGGAGCATGCCACCCTTGAGACAGACACAAAAAGGACACATTGCTTTTGTCACTCTTGCTTTCTAGCCACCTTCTGAATGTGAATGGACACCAGTAGGAAGCAAGTCAGGGGAGCAACTGTGGTAGCATCCTTCTGAATGTGAATAGACATCAACAGGAAGCAAGTCAGGGAAGCAACTGTGGTAGCATCCAAGCAGTGTCCCCAGATAAGGAAGTGGAATAGGGATTCCCCATCCTCTCCTCCCTCTTGTCCCTGAGACCTCCTGGCCATGACTGGCTAAGAAGAGCTCTAACACTGTCTGTCCTGTTGCTCTGAAACCTGACCCTGTCACCAGCAGCAAGCAGCAGCTCTGTGCTGCTGCTCCATGCAGGCTGAAAGCCAGCTGCTAGTGCCCAGTTTATCTGTGTGCTTTGAGACTACCTCATGAGGCAATCTGAAACACACCAGAAGTGATCAAAAGCACAGTCCTCTTCTGAATTGCATCACACATGCAGGTACCACTGGGGCTGACTGGGAAAATTAGGCTTGATGTTCCTCAGTTTGGACTCCCTATAGCAAACCATTGCTCTGTCGCTCCAGGCTTTTGCAGTTTTGCAGCATTGGCGAATGCTGAGTGACAAAGCCTGCTGTGTAGGCTGAGTGCTTGTCTGTGATTTCATGTGCCAATGAAGGGACTTTGGCAAGGGAGGTGCAAACCAGCTTTTCTACCTGTGAGGCCTTAGGCACGGGCAAGGTTTGTGTCACTGTCTTGTGGTTTTATCCCGGAAGGATATGGTGATGCTCTTTGTCAGGTGGCATTGCTGTGCCTGTGTCTTTGGCTGGCCCTGGCTTCTTCAGCCCCCATGAATTGGTTTAAGCCTAACTGGTTATGGAAATACCAATGATAATGCAGCTAATATTAATGACATGGGAGGGATGGACTACTTTCATGTCTTTTTCAAAGTAACTATTTAAGAAGTGGTTTCTCATTTGTCCCATTCATGTACATATATGACATAAACCCACCTGTTAACCTGCTTTGAAAACCATTCTTCATGGTCCCAGCATCTCACCATCATTTAAAGAACTTGTCAGTAGACCTAAAGGACTGACCAAGACCCCAAAATACATATTTTACATCCCGTGCTACCTCTTGTCCGCTGAGGAACTTTTTGCCTTTTTCCCTTCCACCACATCTACATGTCTACTCAGTGAGCACTTGGGGTCAGGGACCTTTCCTTCTTTTGCAGTTTTAAACTTCTGCCATTCCCTAGCAAGGCCAAACACTGCAAAATCACTGGCATAGCCAGAGTGGGTTTGGGATTTGGGAAAGGGCACTTGTGATTGCTCTCTTATCCTTCAAACACTGCACTGGAGTCTCCTGCTCTTGCCCTCCTGTCAAGACCTGCCTCTGGTTTTGGGTCTGGTTATCGACACTCAGCAGGATCAGCAGCCTCCTGTTCCCCCTGGGAAGGAGGTGGGAGGCCTGACCCTTGCCTTATGCCAGCTCTTCCATCACTGCCTGGGTACAAAAGTTGGGGCTGAACAGTGACACACACACACACCTCTCCCTCCAATGCACTTTTTTGATGCTTCACCAAATTCCATTGTGCCACTGAGCTAAATAACAAATTTACCAATTACCCACGAACAAAGTCCCTATTAATGTAGCAATTAGGCTACAAATTATCAGTTACATACCAATTACCCATTTCAGTAGTAATTATGTGATTAGGTTACGAGGCACCGCATTCTGTGCACAAGCTAAAAATCATCACAAACCCTTTATTTTAAAATGCCAAATAAAAAGATAATGAAATACAGAACATAATGAAATACACATAAACAGTAGGCATGACGTTAGGCAAACGGTGGATGATTTTACTGCTGTATTATATTGCATGCAGCAGCTAAAATGAAGTTGCTAACTTTGAAATTGAACATTTTATTTTTACCCAAATAAAATGTTTTGTAAGTTAGATTTTTTTCTTTTTTTGCCCAAACCAACACTTCATTCTACAGGGGATTTGGTTCTCTTCCACTCTTACATGGAGTGAAAACAATTAGGATTCTTTTTCTAATACCATATCCAATTTAAATAATCTGTTTTCCCTCCTATTTATCTGATGAAGTCCTAAGCACTCCCTAAAGTTAGTCCCATGCCAGGGTAGTATTACTGGTGCCAAATAATGAGACTTTCCAAAAGTGTGGAATTTTAGCTCTTAGTCCCTTACGGGGAACCAATAAGAGAAGCAGGTGCCAAAAATCAAAGGTGGCCTCAGGATGGAAACAGAAGAAAGATGAAAACTCCAGAAAATAGATGAAGCCCATACCTAAAGTGAGAGCCCTAAACTCCTCAGAGCAGAGCTAGAACAGCTGCTGGTGGTTTCCCACAAGGACCGGCATGGCACTTTGTGAGGAACGGTGAAATTTGTATTCCAACATTAGGGACTATGCCAAGGTTGACCTTGTCAGCCTTCCCATTGGTGGCATCACAGCCACAGGTTTCTCAACACTGTTGCATGGTTGGAAAAGTTGATAAACTGGAGAACTGATGAACAGGAGAAACTGTCAGTACTGCTAGAAGCTGTGCTGAAGTCTCCTCTCAGTGCTGGCACTGGGCAGGAATAGATCCTTCTCCAAAAAGGACAGGGATACTTGCTACCTTCTGGAACACTTCCACATGGGTAGAAGGAACAAACCTGGTTTTTGTGCTTTCAAAGCACCTCTCATTTTTCAGGTCTGAATAGCTGAGCTGCTGTAATTGGCTACTGAGTGCAGTCAAAAGCAGTGAGCATAAATAGAAGATCCTGGCTCAAACCAAGCAGTTGTTAAACCAGACATGGTAATGAAGCCAAAGGCAATGGGGTCCAAAACTAACTCAACTGCTTAAATGGCTTCTGCTGGAGACAGTGTCTGGGGAATATGCACCTGTCCAAAAAAGGAGATGTCTGTGTTGGAAAGCCGAATCTCTGGACTTCAAAGAAGTGTGGAAAGCCAAGAGAGTGGTGTGGATTTCATCTTGGCTATCAGCTGGAAGTATCAGCCTTGGAACATGTCTTACAAGATCAGGCTCTGGAAACTCCCTATAAGGAAATGGCTCACATAGTAAATCATTTCCAGGCAGTTGGCTTGGCCCTAACAGTGGCAAACCTCCATAATAATAACACTGTATCATGGCAGAAGAAGATAGATACATTAACAAGAAAAAAAGAGAGAAGAATTACAGTAGCAAAACATGAAGCTACAGGGAGAGGAAAAACCTGCTTAAGAAAAGTTAGGAAATAATGTTTCCTAGGGTACAAAATAATTAAGATTTCGTTTCCTGTCACTAGCAAAAAGCAAACACACAAAGCTACATAAAGGAGGCTGAGTGGAACCAGCAACACCCACCACACAGGCACACAATTTTATGGGATATTTGCTTCTCTAACGAAATGCCTTAAAGTTCTTGGAGTACCTGCACCAGCAGTCTCCAGTCATTTTGATCTGCAGACTCCAGACCTTTTTCCAATGAATGTGTGGACCAAAAATCAGAAGCTGAAGGCTGCTGCCAGCATTTGCCTCTCCACAGCTGTCTGCCCTGGACTCCTGCATGTCAGGGCTCTACAGGACATGGACTGAACACCTCCAAGTGTGTGATGTGGTGGACAACTGCCCCCTTCTTATGTCTGCTGAGGCTTGCTGGCCTACAGAAGACACCCTAAAACCACAATGGCACTCCTCTGCTTACTGTTTACCCCCTGAGGACAAAGCAAGGGCTGCAGGCTCAGTGGAATCCCATGATGAGGAGCTTAGCACTAAACACTGAAGGAATTTGTTGGAGGCTATTTGACACAACGGTGACACAACCCTGAGGGCTACAGCTGTGGTTTGTCAGCCCCAGTGCTGTCCGTAAGGGCCTGGGGAGGGACTCTGGAGAAACATCGGGATGTCTTGGTCCTCCTCAGTGTCTCAGGCTTTATTTAGTAAAGGGCTAGCATGCAGGAAGAGAGCTGCTGAGAAATGCATGACCACTGTCAAAAACCCTTTGCAGACTGAGCTTGCCAAGCAAGCAAACAAGTTCAAGTTTGACATGTTCTTCCATAAAGATCAGACATGGGTCAGCTTGCCTCCACCTCCAGGTGCCTGGTGTGGTGGTGAGGGTGCACCCCATGGCCAAACTGGCTGCTCTGACCCCCCAGATAAATAAGTGAATGAATAATAACAGCAAAGAGGCACACCAACAGTGCCCCAACTGGAAATGTACTGGCCCTGCTTGAAGCAACAGCATGCAAAGGAAGGCCTTCCATTGTCCTCAGAGGCAAGCCATAAAAACAGCTGATAGAAACAGCCATGAAAGAGATGGGCCATCAAGAACTTGATTTCCAGCCTCTTCTCCAACGGCCTGGGGCTGTAATAATACAAGTTGTACTCAGGTACCTTCACAGCTGCACGTGGGAAGCTTGCACAAGACCGGTTGGTGTCTGTCCTGGCACAGCTCCCCATTTTCTTGCTTTCATGAACAAAACATATCCCTGTTCAGGCTCTGTACGCACAACAGAAAGTTAATAAAAAGAAAGACATTTTCATACGTTTTTCAGGGCTACATCTGTGCTTGGAACCTCAGACCCAGGGTTGTTCTTGCCATCCTGCCTTTGCAGCTCCAGTAAGGCAGCACTGTTGATAATGATGAAAGTGTCTTTGCTGTCCTTTCCTGGAAGCTCCACCTGGCTTTTCTGAGGGTTAAGCTTCCCAGAATAGAGATAGTCCATGTAGTTTTCAGGCTTGCTGGAAACAATATTGCTGAGCATCATGACAAAGAGAAGAAAGCCAAAAAACCCAATGATTATGAGGATATAGAATGAGGCCATTAACTCCTCTTGCATCTCCAAGGCCGGGTTGCTGAAATTATTGAACCGAAGAGTCTTCTTTTGTTCCACAAACATGTGGAGTAAATTCGGCATGACCGAACTGCTGTTTGTGTGGTTGCTGAGAGCCATCTTAAGCTTCCGCTCTGGCTGCAAGAGCTAAGCAAAACAAAAGAACCAACTTAGCTGGTTAATGCACACCTGTACCTTCTACTCAGGTCCTGCACACCATTTCCTCTCCTCTGCTGTGTAGCTAACTGCACTTGCCTATATCCTTTAGCTGCTTGTCTTGCATGCAGAGAACCATGGTGAAAGTCAGTGGCAAGTTAGCACAAGAATTCAAAGAAGGAACAGCTTTCTGCACAAGCACATACTACTCCCCGAGACTGTTTTGCTGGTGATGTCCTGTCAAAACCAGGACATGGTAATAACACTGCCAATTCCAATGACTATCTCAGTGGAAACAAGATGAGTTGTTCTAAGGCACCAGTATAATTCAAACAGTAACACCACAAAGGTGAGAGAGAACAGTACTGCTGTTCTAGCTCTGGCTCCCAAATGCAGCTAAATCATCCACAGCAAAACCTGCTGAATTGAAAAAGAGCTGTGGGAAGGAACTAAACAAATCCAAAATTATTTGTTTGTTATCTTGTTGAGAAGGAAACTATAATTGAGAAAAATAATTGAGAAATTATTTTCTGCCAAATTATGTTTCTTGAGGTTGCCTTTTTTTTTTTTTTTTAACGAGGTTTTTTTTTAAGTTATTTTTAGACCAAAAACTTAAATCTTTTCCTTTAA
>NDXB01009325.1:79617-95167 GCA_002631895.1 Agapornis roseicollis
TTTTTTTTTTTTTTTTAACGAGGTTTTTTTTTAAGTCATTTTTAGCACAAGAACTTCAATCATTGCCTCTAAGTAAACCATGAAATCTTTCCATTCTGAAAAATCCCAAGGTAAAACTTTCTTGACTCCATCTCCCCAAAAATAAGCTTTTTCTCTTGGCAACAGCAATTTTCCAATTTTGTTATAAATCTATGTATAACTTTTGGTTCCCTGAAACCCCTTTCTCTGGAAAGCATCTGATAATCTTACAAAAGCTTTGTGTAAATCTGGTCCTGCCCAGTTGTAAAAAGCAGCCAAGAGTTTCATTCCAAATGTGCAACTTCTGCTAATTTAAAGTCATTTGCTTTCCTTGTTTCAGTTTTCCTTGCTTTTCAGACAGCACTGATTAACCTATGTAGTTCTGATGTTGCAAACAGTCTGTACAAACTGAGTCTGCAATCCCGTGTATTGCAGCAAGAGACCTGGTGGTTTACAGGACCTGAAGATTTGATCACTCCCTTAAATCTCATAGAAGGGATCATTTAAAGAGCTAAATAAGAATAACAGAATAAAAAGCCCTGAAAAACTTCTGATGGGGACTAGGGAAAGCTCCCTTAGGGCAGCTCTGCCTGACAGTCACTCCAAAGATGTTCAGCAGTGTTAGAATGAAGAAGATAGTGAGCTGAACCCCAGGTCTGGACAGTTGGCATCCCTGGCAGGCAGCCTCCTTCCCTTTCTCATCCTGCTTGCAGACACTGATGGCAAGAGATGTTATATCTTCTCTCCTTGTGCCTCACACTGGGATGCTCACTACTCCTGACTCAGTGAAGTCAGGCATTTCCTCTCTGGTCCAGCTAGGATAAGCCCATCACCAGACCACTGAAGTGCTGATTGGGTGTCTGAAATTGCCTGAACATCCTGGGTGATTAAGGTTGTCTATTCCTGGTTAGGTTTCCTCCTTCTTGCAACGATTACCTTTTAATTACTGTGTTTACTCTGCTGGCTGGGTTGTGACTGATCTGCCTGGAATCTATTAATGGCCAAATAACCACAACGGGTGGCTGTGTGAGTTAAGTGCAGAGCTTACATGGGACCCATTCACAGAGGTGCGTGGAGATTTACAACTGCAGCATGGGAGCTGGAGCTGTACCTGGGGGAATATAATGAATTGCAGCAAGTAGGTGTGTGGGACCACACAGTTCATGTAGAGTACGGCCTTTAGCTAACCAGGATTTTTTGGTCTATACAGAAAAATAGAAAAGCAAGATTCTTTCCAGGCTCTAAGCCAGGTACAAGTAAACTTGCCTGTACATCTTCTCTGCTCTGCTCACGGTCAATCTGACTGCATCCACTTTGGCTGCAGTAGAAATCCATAATCACAACACTCTGCAGAAGCAAAATTTGTCTTGGCATTCCTCTTTTCAGAGGGCACAATGTGAAAAAAATGATCTATACCTTGGCTGAGCACTAGGTAATAGTTTTATTCTGAGAAAGATTAAGTGAAAGTGAAATGACTTTCTGATAACAAGATTTTCTCTGTTGCTTCCCAAACCCACATTTCCCTTCTCTGCCTTCTCCAGCCTGTTCTGCTGAACTGGCTGCCCTGGGTTTTTTGGCTAATGCCATGATAAGCTACCCACATTGCAGAGGGCCCAAGTTCAGAAATATAGCAGAATTCTTCTTGAGAGATGAATTTCCTAACTTTCTGCAATCCCACTGCAAAAAAAAACCCGAACAACCCACCCTCTATGCATCTCTAGACTACCTGGTACTCATTTACCACAGCTATACCCATTTTCTATCCTATAAAAGTGAGACTAAGCTTCAATCGCTCTTATTCGTGTATATTACTCCCAGTACCTACCACTGCCTGCATTGTGTTGAGGGACTCCTTCTGCACTCATTGTATTGCTTTATGGGTCACCTCCAGCTCTTCTACAGAGCCCTGGAGGCAAGACAGTGGCTAGATGGGCTGTTCATGTAATTAATGTTCAGGAAGATGATATCCAGCAGGGAGCTGCAGCTCCACGTTGCCATTTGGAGTCTCTTGACATGGGCTGCCGAACTCCTGCCACCACTGGAGTGGGACTGGTCCTTTAGCTACGTGTACAAGTTGTTAAATTGAATACAAAAGTACAGTGGTTTGACATGCAGTTCCTCAGACACTGCATTCTAAGGAATACAGGGTTTTCTGCTCTAGAACAGTGAAACTGGTTATATGTTGAGTTGGCACCCAAAATAACTGCGAGTGTGGGTATTGCTGAGCCATGTGCCACTCCACTGCATGAACATCCTGTCCATACAGAAAACGTTTTTTTTTGGGGGGGAATATGCATTCATGCTTTTCTAACAGTTTTTCCCTCCCACACAAAATACAGCAGAAAACCAACATGAGAGGGACCAATCTCCAGAAAACAATAATGAGAGGTTTGAGGCAAATGACATAATGAGCCGAAAGGCCAGGATATTGCCCGTTAACTTAAACAGATGCCTAACTCTCCTTAGGCCAGGCACACAGCACACTGGGCATTTCTAACAGGCAGCTTGCACAACAGTAAGGGAAAGCATAACCTGGGTATGAACCTCAAAATGAGAAAGAAGTCTAGAGTAGCATCCTTTAGCAGCAACTAGGGGAAGGATTAGCAGCTGCTGTTGTACCACACCAGGCCCCTCTGAAAAAGAGAACAGGCTTCAGGTGGTTTTGTACAAATAAGTCTGTATGTCATCTGTCTGTGTACATGTGCACACTCACACCCAGACACTCACCCAGACAAAAACAGTGCTGGAAAGATACTGGGATGCCACATCAGTAATCCAACAGGCTTCAGTACATTTGTATTGCTGCTTTTTCCCCATCATCATATTGGATACACATATTGGGACTCATCCCCTTTCTACCAGCTCCTCTTTCCAATGCTTTTCCACAACCTAAGGACTGTTTTTCCATTCTGACCATTTTCTCTGTAGGTTCAAGACTGTGTCTCACACACATCAACTAGAGATAGGCATCACCATCATCTGTCTCATGAGTAGTCATAAACCCATGCACACACATATGTGTGCATAGACTTCTCCCCTCCCAGTGCCCATAAATACATGCTAAAATAGAAAAAAACCCACAGAGCTACATGTATAATGCCATATCTAGCTATTTATTTTTTTAAAGAAAGGACTAATATCTTGAGTGTTAAACAGAGCTGATTTTCAGAGAACAGCAATTCAGGAAAAAGAAAGATCCACTAAATGTATCCAAAATAAAGGAGAAATTGAAATGAAAATTTAAACCAGTGCTTACGTATCACTATGATCAAGAAGTTGCAGACAACCCAGGCACCGTAACAACAGCTATGACAGGTTGTACCTATTGAACAGCTTACTTACATTCAGACCTGGCTCTGTCCTGGGAGCAGCACCTCTTTCAGCTGTCAGGCTTGCTCCCAGCTGACCAATGCATTTAACTATTTAAGGAGCATAGGAGAGGAGTGGCCTCTGGTTCTCGCCTCTTAGCAAGTAATCACAGCCATATTATGCATGAGGGAGTGTCAGCAAAGCAATGTGGTAACAGGATACTATGGGTCTGTGAGGCTCCTACTACATGGGAGATCCAGGCAAATGGTCATCTATATTCCCTTACCATTCAGGGGATGAGAATAACATGGATGAGGACTCAGTTGCCTCAATATTGGACAAAATAAACCATAAAGGCTGCTCTGTGAGTGTACTTGCTGCTGGACAGAGCCCATGTAACAGCAGATTGTGGGCTTGGGGTGATGTTTGGTTATTCACCACAGATCTGACATTCTGAAGTCAGCAACTCTCAGAAGTGGGAAAGAAAATAGCTGTATCCATAGTGTCCCCCAGATGTGCTTGGCTGATGCCACCTCATCCCACCAGAAGAAAGAGGCAGCGCAGTTGTGCTGCCTTGTTCAGTGAACACCTACATCCCTGTTCGTCCTGCTTTACCCTTCTGGTGAAAGGATGGGGAAAGAAAGTAGCCAGGAATAAGAAAGAGGATGCTGGATGAAGCAACCTTGCTATCTTTCATCTTGCATCCTCCTGCCCCAGCCTTATATCCTGTTCTGCCAGCTGAGCATGGGTGTTTTATTCCATTAATACACCCTCTCTCTGGCAAAACAGCATGAGTTACAGCCAAGTCCCCTTTCAAGATCAACACGTAACACCATCCGTGGCTTGCAACATCCCTAATGCAACTCAGACTTTGCCACTGGAGCCAAAGATGACTGCCGGCATGGTGTTACTTCGTGTAACCAGAACAAGCGAAGGCAGCTGAGTGACAAGGAGAGCTCAAGCTAAAGATAAACCAGTTGATTTTCCCTCTGTGGAATGGAGGGAGGAAGACTGCTGAAAGCGAGGTTTAAGCAGGGCCCCACCACAGCAGGGTATGTCTACAGCAGCTACTGCTATTAAACTGCAGTCAGACAGATTCATAAATCTTGCTGTGGGTCTCAGTTCAAACCACTCATTTTTTCATGGCTAATCTTTGCTGGATAACATACAGTGCTTTGAAAGCATCAGCAGATCATGGGTGAGCTGCACCTTTGGCTAACAAATGCTGAAACAGGAAGAAAATCAGAAGCAGGGAGCTACTGGTTGGGAGGAAAGGAGACCCAAAGGCTCTCAGACAGCAAGGGTAGTAGGGCCCCAGTGTGGCCACACTGCCAATCTGTTTTACATCCAACCCCAACTCTTGGAGCAAAATACAGTGTGAACAGTATTACTGGTTTAAAGCCACCATCCCCCTGCGAGCCAAAACCCAGCAGAGAGCATGAAACACCAGCAGGCTGCTCTGTCTGGTCTGGCACTGGGCAGAGCTGGAGACCCAACCTGGCTGTGGATGGGCCCTTAGGATACAACAGAGCTGGGTGGAGATGCTGGCTAGGGCCATTGGGCAGCATAGCTTGGTTAGTGTGGCCCTACAGCATGGCTCATTAGCCAGCTCCTCTGCAGGGCACTACACTGAGGTTCCTGTCTTATTTCCAGCTTTTAAAGAATCATGGTCAGGGTGAGGGGAAGGTGAGAGGCACACCTTGTCTTCTTGCCTCAAGCATGGCTCCTTTGCAGCTCCTGTCCCACACCTCTACCTAGCTGGAGCATGGAGATGGAAACCCACCTGTTTTCATACCTCTTCCATAGATGTGGTGGTCCTTTTTCTTAAAATCAAATGTGAATGTAAAAGTGTGAACACTGTTAACAAGCTCTGTGGTGAAGATGACTACCTGATCCCATGCACAACATGAGGTTGTGTGTATGAGTGACACAGGCTCAAGCATACACCAAAGGTGGGATTTGTTTCACCACCTGGGATTCTATTGGGAGCTTCCCTACTCAATAGGAAGAGTCAGATAGGCTGGAAGAGTGATGAGTCCGTCTCTTAGCACAACATGCCCTCAAGAAGAGCTTGCTTTCTAATGACTGTGATTAGTGTCAGCCTGTAGCCTGACAACAGTAAAAGTGCTGTGAGATAGACTCCCCCCCTCAGCCGTACCAAGGCAAAGGATGCAGGATTCCTACTTGTCCTTCCTAAGCCAGGACAGCAATAGTCCCACATCATTTAGATAACATTCCCAATACCAAGAACAAAGGAGCTGAGGTAGTGTAAGATGTCCAGGTGAGGGGGAAGGCAGAAATTAGGAGAGTGTGTCACAAGGCTGTATCCCACTGCAGTGTGGATGGAGAGGCATGCAGCCACAACCATGTCCCTTGACTCAGCACCTGCCTGATGGTGACAGTCTCCTTCCTTCACCCACAGTCCTGGAAGTCTGTGCTGGTGCCAGGGGTCACCTTTCTTTAAAAAGGAAGGAAGGAAGGAAGAGGTTTGGAGCATGAATGTAGCAGCTGGGCTGGAACTAATTCTGACAATCTTTCAGTGAAGGCATATAGACCCTAGAATAAGCTGGGAATTTTCCATCAGCTTTACAGGAGGTAAACCAGGGCAGAAGAGCTGAGGATGTGATTCTGTTGTGAATGAAGTTTCTTTGATATAAAAGATAACGTAAGGAAAAAATACGTACCAGCAAGGCTATTTTGTACAAATGTTAGATGTTAGAGTATTGCCTACTCTATAGGAAGAATCAAAGCTCCTCCCCAGCAAGAAGCGGTTTAGAAGCTGGTGGAAATTGAGCTAATCTCCATGCTTCCCCTCTTCTAGGACCAAGGACACCTGGAAGTACATGCAGGACATGACCAAGATGGGCATGTCTTTAAAATCCAGTAGGTTGGAGTGAGCCAGGAACAGAAGATTCATCATGCTATTGAAGCACCTGGACAAGCCCAGATGAGCTTCAGACTAGAAGCATTTCCCATGCACACTTTCCTCTGTTGCGTGCTAGCTTGTTTTCCATGCTCTCACCCCCATGGGATACGAGGTGGATCATGTCTTCAAGTGATATTTCCTGTTGAGCCAGGACTACCTGCCTGCCTCAGAGGAAGTGGGATGAAGGAATGTCTGGATCTAAAATGAGTGATGGAGCATTCCTCACGTGGCCAAGTTCTTCAAACAGACCATGCTGGTCACTGGGGACAGTGGGTTACTGAGGACCTCAGCCCCATGTGGCTCACAGACAATATAGGTCATGCCCTGACAGGCATTAACTCCAGGAATAAACCATCCCCAAGGCAGGAATGATGAGGGGTGCGCCTCCCCCAGCATTTCTCCTGGGGTTGCTGTTGGCTGGAGGATCCCATGGTGTCCTGGAGGCAAGCCTGTCTTGCCATGAGGCAAAGGCACAACGCCCATGGCATGCTGCTGCAGTGCTGGCAGGAGACCTGTTCCACGGGGAGCTGGAGGAGCCAGCACTGGAAGAGAAATATATTGAGTTTGCAGAGAGCTGGCAAGAGCTGGGGAGCATTTGTTAGAGTACTGAGGTACTATATGTAGAAAACCCCTTCCTAGGACCCTGGTTGGGCAGGGTGATGATCTGCGATGTCCTTCTCCCACCTTCCTCTCTGATGGCTTTCTAGAAGAGGCTGGGAAGGGGCACTGACTGGTGGTGGCTGCGGGTGAGAGCTGCAGGTGATGGCTGCAGTGCAAGGCAGTGCACATTTCCTCTCTGGCAGGTCAGACTGTGTGTGTCATGAATCGTATTGCCCAAGTTTCTGTGCCTGAGAATGAGCCAGAGCTTTCATTTTGCTGTTGCAATAACAGGGCTTAGGCTAGTCCTGGTTGTCTGGTGACCTCTTCCTCTCGCTCCACGCTTAAGTGTAGGTGTGAGAAAAAGCTCATCTGAATCCTTGAGTATTTATGCAAAGCACCATTGCAGCCCTGATCTTACACTGGGGCTAAGGGGAAGCGGCATGGTCCTGGCATATCAACACATCTGCTCAGGAGTCTTTGCTATGTGCCCATGCAGTGCACCTCAGTCATGTGGCTCACTTCTTAACCTTTTTTTCCTGCGGGACCATTAGATATTCCCAATAATCCTCCTCAGCAATAGGGGTGAGCCCTGAATAACTACTTGGACACCGAATACATCAGATGAAAGAAGACAGCTTCTGCTTTCTGCGAAATCTGCAGCGTGAGTGTGTGAATCAGCAAAAACAACGTAATTAGGTATTTTGTTATGAGGGATTCTGATGATAAAAGTCTCAGGCAGTTAAGTTTAGGTTCTTTGTTTCTTTCTTCCTTTTTTTCTAGCTTTCCCAGCATTTATTGGCTGATCCTTACAGATAGATGCCTTTAGCCTTCTCTGTATTCCAGTATCCGACCTCTACAGCTTTTGCTGCTTTCCCACCATTCTCAGACTCTCCCTCTGTATGAGTGCTGCTGTGACCCCACATCACCGGGAGGCAGCTGTGGCAGCCAGCGCTGCCGGGACCTGTCCTCTTGCAACAGAGTGCACTTCAAAGGCATTGCCAAGCACTGCGAACTCCTCGGTGCTTCATCACTCAATTCATTTCACGTGCGGGCTCTACGTGTACGTGACTGCTTCAGGAGTTGATTGTCTCAGAGCCACATCCACGTTTTGCTGCTTGTGACTCACCTACTGACAGTAAAACTCTGGATATTGCCCTTAAATTATACCTGTGAAGCAAAAAAGACCCGCGTTTGCTGTGGTCTGGTGCTCACATTTTGGCTCCTGTCCAAACACATGGTAATACGATTTGAGCAGTATCACCTCCAGGACAGCAATAAAAGCAAGTGCCCCTCCCATCCTGTGCTTCATATCCTGTTTCCACCACAGGCTACACATTAAGGAGCTGTTGCAGAGGACGACATCACACTGGGACAACCTGAGCCATTCCACGGCTTTGGCCTCTGGCTGCTGGTGACACCAGAGGACAAGCTGCGCCTTCCCCACAGGAGGAGGGGAGCTGAAGCAGGAAAACCAAGTGCAGCAAACACTAAGGAGTGGCATAATCTGCGACGAATGCTGAAACTATCCACGGAACTTCACAAAGGCTTTTTTCCTCCCGTGTTTCACTCCTGATTGCAGTCAGCCATCACACTAGGTGGAAGAGGGTACAGAGGAGGCTAACAGCATTGGAAGAGAAATCGTGTTTGCTGCCCTGTGATTTAGGCACTGGCAGAGATGCAGCTGTGGTGGGGTGGTTACCCCTCAGGGCATTATTTCTGGACAATCACTGTGATGAGCTTCTCAGATCCACCTGCAGTTGGACATTTCTAAGACCATAGGCTGGGCAGCTGGGAACAGCTGTCTGGGATCTGCCCATAAGGTTCCCAGAATGGAAGAAGGAGGTGTCACAGAGGAGGAGTATTTGTGTAGGGCCATGATCTAGGGAGCCACCCGGGTACGGCCACACATGACGGCAGGGAGGCAGGCAGTTTGACTGGTTGCCCCATGTCCACTGTAATTGCCTGCTTCCTCTCCCCCCTCCCCTGAAGATTTCCAGATAAAATGTGTCAGCCTGAACCACCTGCAATGGGATTTAACCTGGTAGGTGCCAGCTTGCCCCCCTCCTTGAATGGAAACTAATGTAAAATAAAGCCACAAGCACATCTGATAAGCAGATCAGGTTGCAACATCCCTTTTCTGAAATTTCAGACTGCTTAATCCTCTTTGAATCCCCAAAAGGGCCAATAGCTCCTGTGGGTAAATAAAGAAGAGAACCTGGATGCAGGGTAGTGTACCACCTGTGCTGTTTCCCACTGAAGGAAGCTTGGGAGGGAAAAGGAAAGTTACCTGGAGCAGGAGAAAGGAAGGAGAAGCTGGTGCCACCAGTGAGGCTGTCCTGGGTGTCACGGGGAGAGCTGGGAAGCAGGTCTGGAGTTTTGGCATGGCTGCTGTCCCCTGGGAGCATCTTCTGGATGGATTCATTGCCCTTTATCTTGCCCAACAGTTACCTCTCCTGTTATTGCAGTTATGCCTTGGCCTCCACATGCTGTTGCCACAGAATACCAAACACACACCATGGCAATGTGATTTTGTTTGGCTCGAGGTTTTTTTGGGTTATGGGGGGTGCTACCATAGAACCAGAGAATGGTTTGTGTTGGAAGGACATTAAGGCTCATCCAGTTCCAAACCCCTGCCATAGGCAGGGACACCTTCCACTAGACCAGGTTGCTCCAAGCCTCAACCAACTTAGCCTTGAACACGGCCAGGGATGAAGCATTCACATCGTCCCTGGGCAACCTGTACTGGTGTCTCCCCACCCTCACAGTGAAGAATTTTTTCCTAATGCCTAACGGAAATCTCCCCTCTATCAACTTAAAGCCATTCCTGCCCTGTCACTACATGTCCTTGTAAAAGGTCCTGCTCCAGGTTTCTTGTAGGCCTGCTTTAGGTACTGATAGGCTGCTATGAGGCTTCCCCATAGCCTTTTCCTCTCCAGGCTGAACAAGCCCAACTCCCTCAGCCTTTCTTCATAGGAGAGGTCCTCCAGCCCTCTGATCATCTTCTTGGCCTCCTCTGGACTTGCTTTGATCACAGGGTATTAGTTTACATCATATAACACTGTTCTTCAGACCAGGCCAGATCATTTCCTTCACAGGGCACATGCTGGGATGTGACGATACTCTATATTGTAAGGTAATGACATTTTCTTTGATGCTGGTCAGTCTAAATCAGGGTGAGACCCTTTTCCGCTGCTGTCTATGGCAGCACTGCCATCAGCAGAGACATCACCATTACCTGTACTCCTGCCCAAGCCTAGCCAGGGTGGTCACCAGGAAGAAGAGCTGCCCCACATAGACACAGTGTGGACACAGTCATGTTCCCCTGGAGGGACATGGGAAATGAGAGAAAACCAGGTCATAAATCTAAGCGCAGGTAGTGTGCCCTCGAGATACCTGGTGGTAGCTTCAAAGGGTCTGTCAATTTCTGTATTTTGGTGTCTTATATGAGCAGAAATAAGGAGCAACATGCACATAAAGAAATCCAGCAGTGGCTGTTTAATATGAACATGTTGGATTCAATAATTTGTTGAACAAAGAAGACCATGTCTCTATCGCCTTTATTCCACAGTTATTTAGCCAACACCACTGGGAATTTGGATTTGCTCGGACCAGTATGTTTTTCTTCTGCTTACTTTTATTCAAGTTGCATTTTATTCTGCTACAATCCCTCTCTCAAGGTCAGGCTTTGGAGGAAAAAAACTGTTGGGCTGTTGCTGTTAGAGAAGCCCCTCTGTTTTTGAGGGAAAGCCTAGCAGAGGGTTAATTCTAGGTATCAATCAGTCCTATTGCAGGCTGCCTGCGAGTAAATCTCTGTGGCTTCTTGGTTGGCAGAGGGTGCCTGACTGATGAGCATGCTGGTTTGTCTTTTCCTGCATTGTAACTCTTGCATATTCAGATGGAAACTAAATAAAAGTAGGCAGAGGATTTGATGGTTTATTCCATGATCTCTGCATGCAGCTATGGGCCAGAGCCACCCCTGAGTCCCTGGGAGCTGGGCTGCTGGGAGTGAAGCTGCTGAGGCACCTGCAGGGTGAGCTCAGCTCAATCAGCCTGGAGAAGGGATCTTGCCTGCAGGTGCAGAGGGGGCATGAGGTTGTTGTTTGCACTCTTTTCCTGGATTTGTTTTGCGTTGTTAGGGGGAAAGCTGATAATAAAGGCTTGAGAAAATATTGCCAGGGCAAAAGGTCCCATCAGATTGGAGGTCTCTAAGCCTGCTGTTGCCATGGGTCTGAGTAAAGACCACAGGCTTGAGTCATGTGTGCACAACAGTGAACCAGAACAGCTGCTGAATCAACTGTTCCCCTGACAGATTACCCTGCCACTCGAAGCTGGAGGTCATAAGGAAAAAGGAAATTGGAGTTCAGACTTTGGGAACAATGGGCTAGATCCTCCACTGATATGGCCCCTTTCAGCTGAGGCTGAGAGGTTATGCTCCTTTCTGTCAAGAGAGGACCTGTGGACTGCTGGGGAAGCTGGGGAGGGAGGTCTGAAGGCCAGAGGTTATGGTTTGAAGGAAAAGCTGGAGAAGGGGAATAGAGTATACTGCTGATGGGGCTGTGTCAGGTAAGCATTACCTCTAAGTGTGCTTTGCTGAACAGCAGCTGCCAGTCAATCCCTGATCCTTGCAGTTAAATCAGAATGAATGCTCACATCTGGGCTAACAAGCTATGCTTGTGTAAGTGTATGAAAGCTCCCACATCTAGAAACAAAATCAGAACTATACAGGGATGTTGTCCAGGAAGCTAGGGACCACGTAAGGAAAGCTAAGGCCCAGTTAGTATTAAACTTAGCTACGGATGTTAAGGATAACAAGGAGAGATTCTACAGGTACATTGCAAATAAAAGACAGACCAGGAACAACTTAGGCCCCCTCTGGAATCTATCAGGAGAACTGGCTACACAGGATTTGGAGAAGGCTGAGGTTCTGAACAACTTCTTTGCCTTGGTCTTCACTGGCAAAGGCTCTGACCACACCACCCAAGTCTTGGAAGGCAGACGCAGGGACTGTGAGAATGAAGACCTCGGGCCCACTGTAGGAGAGGATCTGGTTTGAGACCATCTTAAGAACCTGAACGTGGACAAGTCCATAGGACCTTATGAAATCCATCCATGGGTCCTGAAGGAGCTGGGGAGTGAAGTTGCTAAGCCACTGGCCATCATATTTGAGGGACCATGGCAATCAGGTGAAGTTCCTGAAGACTGGAAAAAGGGAAATATAACCCCCATTTTCAAGAGGGGGAAAATGGATGACCCAGGGAACTACAGACCAGTCAGTCTCACCTCTGTGCCTGGCAAAATCTTGGAGCAGATTCTCCTGGAAGGCATGCTAAGGCACATGAAAAACAATGAGGTGCTTGGTGGCAGCCAGCATGGATTCATTAGGAGAAAATCCTGCCTGACCAATTTGGTGGCCTCCTATGATAGGGCTACGGAACTGATGGAAGGGGATAGAGCAGTTGACATCATCTATAGGGATGCTGGGGAGGGACTCTTGATTAGGGACTGTAGTGACAGGACAAGGGGTAACGGGTTCAAAATTAAACAGGAGAGGTTTAGATTGGATATAAGGAAGAAATTCTTTCCTGTTAGGGTGGTGAGATGCTGGAATGGGTTGCCCAAGGAAGCTGTGAGTGCTCCATCCCTGGCAGTGTTTAAGGCCAGGTTGGATGAAGCCTTGGGTGGCATGGTTTAGTGTGAGGTGTTGTCCAGTTGGAACTGGATGATCTTAAGGTCCTTTCCAATCCTAACTGTTCTATGATTCTAACTATCATATACTAAGAATCCATTTACCAGACATCGGTCAAAATCACAGTGTATTTCTGTGAAGGTAGGCATACCTATTGTAAAACTGCTATCACACTCATCAAGCCAATACTGAACTAACCATGTTTTAGAGCAAGTGCTTTCATATTAGTCAATGTTATTTTGCTTGGCTTTTATTCTTGGAAGGTTGGTGGCCCCTGATCCAGTGTGTAAATTTTGTGGACTAAACAGAAGAATTATTTTGGCAAGCTTGCATGCCCTCTGAAAATAGTGTGCATTTTCCATCAATACTTACATACATCTTCCCTTTTCTTTGATCTGAAGGACACTTGTGGGTGCAGTAGAAAGCTGGCTTCAGAAACAACTCTCCTTGCAAGGCCTGCCCTAGAAGTACCAAGAATTCAATAGTTTTCTTGCCTATTTTGGCATGGTATGGGCCTTTGCTTCTTGTCATTTGAAGGTGATTGACTGGGACCATTTCTCTGCTTGAACATGTCCATGAAGCCAGCTGTCTGTGGATAACTCTGGTCTCTGGGAGCAGCCTCCTGCCCACCGCCAGTGACCTTCTACAGCCTCCTCTGCCCAGCAATCACATTTGTGCTGGTCCCTTGAGCAGTGTCTTGAGAAAGGCCTTGTGGAGGTTCCACATGCATAGCTGGTGGCTGCAGCTGGATGAGGAGATTAGGGAGTGAATTTGGCATAATGATAACAACGTGCAAAAATGAAACAGGATGCCATAGAAATATCGTATAAGATAATTCCAGTTCTTAGCTGTAAAGAATGTTCTGCTTGCTTCTGATTGCTCATATCTTCTATTTTTATCTGTTACCTCCTGCTTGTCTTTGTGCATGTTTCCCAGTGTGGCAGGTCTGACCTAGCCAACTGCAAATAAAGATAACACTGATAACTATAAAGATGGGGGGGGGGAGAGGGGGGGAGCTTCACACTCATTGCACACTCAGGCTGCTTTTTGCTAAAGTATTTTCCAGATGGACTACTTAATTCTAGAGGTTTCATAGAATCAACTAATTTGGAAAAGACCTTTAAGATCATCAAGATCATCAAGTCCAACCATTACCCCAGAACTGACAAGACCACCACTAAAGCATATCACTGATTGCCTTATCTAGGCAGGTTTTGAATACTTGTATCTGCACCTATAAGGATTTTTGCTGGGTATGATGAAAAGCCATCTGCTGCAGATGCAAGTTCTCCATGAGATAGGAAGAACCAGGGTCTGAAGTTCTCCAGGTTAGCAAGAGAGGAGGGAAGGTTTTGCAGTGAAGACAAGGGATAAACTCTCAGTTTGGTCTTCCTATGAGAAGGTTGTGTGCATCAGGCTACACAGCTGCTACAGATCAGCACGGACTTGCTTTCCTGAGCTCTGTGCTGCCTGGATGTAAACCACTTCTTATCATTGCTTAGGGAATATTGGCCTCCATCTCAGCACTGCACCCATGCTTTCTTACAGTTGGAGCTGGCATCTGGCCATCTTAAAGCTGAATTTAGGCCACCCATACACTCTCTGTGTGAGCCCATGCAGATGTATCCTCTGGTAAGCATGCTTGCACTTTGGCAAATGACTGCGTGCTGTCAGAGAAGGGTATGCCGCATGCAGCAGCTTTGCAGGCATGGCTCGAGGATACATGCTTTAAGTTTTCGGGGGTGCAACAGACACAGTGCTGCCCAGAGTGTGGGCAACCCAGACAGGTTTCTGGGGCAGGAGGAAAGGGGAGAAGAGGGAGAGCTCATCCTCCTGTGAGTCAGTAGCTACATAACCTAGTGAAAAACTGCCCTGGAGTTTCTTCCACCAAGGTATGAGGACTGACTTTCCTCTCCAAGAGGTACAACACAGCACCTTGCCCACATTTGTGCTGTACCACATACATTTATCAATATTTTAGTCGTGTGGCTTTGTACCACACAACTTCTATGTTATTCTGCAACTGCACAAAGCAGAACTTCTCAAAATATATACAGGAGAGAACCTGATATATTGGGCTTTGATTTTGCTTGAGACCTTTTTGCTTTACCATCACATTGTTGTTAACATTGTAGGGCTTAAATTCAAAATGCCATTTCTGTATAATGCCAGCATTTCTATGTAATGCAGCTTCTATTATAAGAAAACATATGTAGCCAGAGAGCAATACCTGGAGGTATGCTCATTAGGCCAACAGGCAGCAAGGCTATCGACTAGAATAAGCCATAGCTGATGAAGCCAGGGACTTTAGCTATTGGAGCCTGGAGAAAAATAAATATCTGACAGCCTCCCTGGCTATTTTATGTCTCCTGAGCACAAGCTTTTGAAGCTTGGGCAAAGAAAGTGTAACACTTGCCTAATGTGTTTAAGATTCTTCAGTCTACCCAACAAGCAGAAAATGTGAGCTCTGTGTGACAGTAATTATATGATAGGTTTGCTGCTGGCCTTTGGTCTATGGCAAAGATAATGATCAAATCACACATTTCTAGGCTCTCCTTGGCCAATGAAAGCTCTTTCTCTTATTACATGAAGTCAGAGATGGATCCCATGTCAGCTGTCCTGCCTGAGTCAGTGGTAATGAGAGAGGAAGGGGGAGCTTGGTTTACAAGCCCTGTAAGATGCTCAGCAATGCAGACTGCAACTTGGCTCAGGCTTTACATCTCCTAAACTGTTTTTACATAATCCAGGGTTATATAGAGAGGGATTTCAGAGCCTTTTCCTAGGAGTACATGCAGAAAGACCTGGCTGACCCAAACCACTAAGATATATATATACTTGATATATACTTCTGCCTCTACTGTGATTGGAGTGATTCTCTCTGGCCTTAGAAGCAATCTGCATCAACAAACCATCCCATGAAGGCTAACTGCCCAACTGATGCCTTGTGCAGAGCTCCTGGGAATCAGGTAGGCAGAAGACCACCCTCCCTTGCTGGGGGGGGGGGGGGGGGG
>NDXB01009325.1:95269-132929 GCA_002631895.1 Agapornis roseicollis
CCCCCTTCGGCGGGGGGGGGGGGGGGGATATTATTACCCTGCAGCCATTCCTCCCCTTTGCCAGGCTCATTTCTGGCAGACGGTGCAACAAAACCCAGGCTTGCCTGGTGCTGCAGCGGCTGCAGTGGAAAACTGTGCCCAAAGGCTGCAGCCAAGATCACTGCACCAAACGCCAGAGACAAGCTTTTCCAGGGTATTGCAAACCCTCAAGGCAAGGAATCTCTTCTTGCCATTTTGATATTTCTCCAGGTCTAGGTGTAGCAAGAAATATCCCAGCACCCAAGCCCTTCTCTGTTTAATAGGGTGTAGAAAGGGGATAGATGGGTGGGTGCACATCAGATGGTGCCAGCACTCTTTCTGTGAGCCTGTGAAACAGGTCAGGAGAAAAGTAAATCTGAGGCCACAAGCTTGGTTTGCAATTCACATTTTATTGCTTTGTACAAGTGAAGAAAATGGGGAAAAAAGAGAACTATGGGGTAATGTGAAAGCCCATGGTGAGAGTTCCCAACTGCCACTGAAGGGTGGTTTGTAGCCTGGTGGCACAGGAAAGTGTTATGAGAAAGGCATGATGGTCCCCCTCTTTTTTAAAATACATAACATTGCAGAGCTGAAAAAGAATGTTGAGGCCAGCTAACGCTGCCAATCACCCTTGTCACAAATGACTGCACTGGAGCTAACACAATAAAGTGACCAGCAAGTGCCAAGACCCAAAATAGCTGAAAACACCTGGGATGGAGGGGGAGCTGCAGGAGGGAGACCTTTTGACAAGCTTAATGTTTAAAGGTTTTAATGTATTTTAAGGCCATTTTTGATGCAAATTTAAGCATTGCCAGCGATGCTGCATGGGCCTGCCTATGGAGAACCATAAAGCAAGAGCATTTGAACTCTCACAAGTGAAGGAAAATTAAGTAATAAACAGACTGCATGGTGAGATCCCAAAAGAGCAATTGCCCAAGCTGAGAAGGCAACATTTTTCCAAAGCTTGGCTTTGGTTTATATTCCCTTAGAGGAAAAACTGACTCAGATAATTAAGCTGGTGGGGATTTTCCAAGCTGTTCAAGATACTGAAAACATGTATCTTGTCCTCTGTTTAATGGTAGGCACCATCTAAATACCTTTCTTAAAAAATACCCTGCAGTTTTAATTGTCCTAAGTATTTTGGGAACACAATTATGGCTGGGATATTACTTTAGTGAAAGTGCAGTACTAAAGAAGAACCTAGGCATGGAAAAGGGATATGCTGTGACTGGTATCATGTGCCCATCCAAATACTTGGCCAGCTATCTACCCTTGCCTTGCCTTTGAAGTGGCTGCTGTGCACAACTTTCTTTCAAGCCTTTCCCACTTCTCTTTCCTCTCCAGTAGCTAAAAATGGGATGTGTATCTGCAGAGCAGAAATAAAAACCCCCCTCTGCCCAGGCCATTGCTTTGATCCCAAATGCGAAAACAAGCGTAAAGTTGGCAAGGCTGTTATTTTGAGTAACACGATGTCCAGGGGAGCTGTATTTCTCTCTTTTAACAGAGACAGATGAGAGCTGCTGCTGCAGAAGCTGAGTTCAGCTGCCACCATGCTCCCATGGCTCAGCAGACACAGCCTGCCAAAGGAGAGAGTAAGGAGGCCAAGGGCAAGAAAACCTTGCTGGCACAATCTCCAGTTGGATACTGCAATAGATAAGGAGCTATATCGAGGGAGGCTGCTCCTGGGCCTTTAAGACAAGCACAGACATAGTGTGCAGACAGCTATGTCTGCACAGACATAGGCTGTGTCAATGATTAAATATCAAACACTTTGTGGAGCCGCTTTTCACAGAGTGGAAGCTCACTTTCCAACCAAGGGCTAGCACTTAGATATTGTGCAATAATTACAGGTGACTGAAAATCTCAGAGCATTACACACTTGCATGGCATAGACCCTGTGGGCTGCTGAATCTTCGTGCACGGGTAGATATTGCTGCCAGGATCAACTCCCATCGATGTGGAAGAAAACCAAAAGTAGCTGGTAAGACCAATCTAGGGTACCTATTGGGAGTTAGGGACAGGCGTAAAAAGTTTCCCTCCAAAGCCAGCATTTTTCCACAGAAATGGTTTTCAGAAGGAAATGGGATTTTTTTCCCAGAATTTTATCTAAAAGAGGTGCACAAATCCAAAAGAAACAGGTAATCCACAGCACTGTACGATTTACAGAGCCATTATTCTATGATGGACAAAAGTGCAAATCAAATATTTCAGCTACTTCAGGTCTTACTTGAAAAGTATTGCCTGAACCAAACTCGGCAGTTAAGGTCTCTAGCTTGCATTTGATCCAATTTGGTTTTAATTGCATGGACTACTACGAGAGCTAACACTGCATTTGCTATTTTCATTAGGTGAAGCTGATGAGTCCATGATATTCCCTATGTGTGCGTCCCCTCCTCGACCTTACACTGACTGCAATAAGCTTCTAGTGTCTGGCACTTCTGCAGGACCAGGGCCATCACAGTTCCACCAGCTTCACCATCAGTCCATGGTTATTCAACCTGACTGAGGCCAGTGCCTGGGGCTCTGCAGATGGGCAAGCAGCGAGCCTGGTTTGTATCAGGAATCGGTTGGGATGTCCCTTTGCAGAGTACAGTCCTTTCTCCTGTTTTCTTAGGAAGACTTTGCCTCAGGAATCTGTATGCTTGGCTGCTCCACGGCCAGCTGGTTTTCAAAGACACAGCACAGCTTGTAATTTTCTATGAGCTTGGCTTGAAAATACTCCCTGTCCTTCTTGTGCCAAATGTCTGTGGCAATGTAGGTGTTGTAGGGGTCGTGGGAGTTCTCCAGCCTCCTGGCACGGATGTTGGTCAGCATGACTCCCACTGTGAAGAAGCCAAAGAGGCCAATTATCAGCAGCACATAGATGATTTCCAGGTTGCTGTGGGCACTTACGGCCTGGGTAGGTGCAGAGCTATTTGTCTGCTCCAGGTAGTCTTGAAGCAGCTTGGAGAAAAGTGAATTCAGGGCTGTGCCATTAGACAGCACCAACATCTTGTTTCTCTGTCCTTCACACTTCTTTCTTCCTTAATTATTAGTTTAGCTAGAAAAGAATAAAATTAAGAGACGTGCCATCAGATGAAGACATGATTCCATCTGTCTCCCTCTACTGACTCCCCTCCTCAGCGAGAAAGCTACCTTGGGGCCTGTGCAGGGACAGGGTGGCTGGACGTGACTGGAGGGATTCCTTCACCTCCTTTTTCCAAGCCAGGCTAGCTATGCTGAGTCCATTCCCTATAAACACTTGCCTCAGAAGCTCCTCAGTCCTCATAGTTGGTCTGTGGTGGGGCACAGCTGCCCTGGCTCTTGGCCACTCACCCAGATACCTCCCATGCTGCTATTTGAAGCCTGTGACTTTCATCCTGAGCCCCCACAGGCATGAGGAGTGTCTCACTCCCACTCTACAGCAACTGCTCTGGCTTTGAAGTTTGTGATCGTGGCTTTCTTCAGTCCTCTCTCCTCTGCTTTCAGCTTAAGGATTGAATTTGGAAACAAAACTTTACTGAGTGGAAACCACCCAGTACCTGCAGCAAGCTCCTCCTGTCCACCCCTGTTGAGGAGTCCTGCTTTTCTTCTGCAGCTCTCATAATGATCGGTACCATGCAAAACCGAGCAATCAAACCCCTGACAGAAATGTATACTGCACTGATTTAATGTGACTCCCAGTGGACATTTGTCAAGGTTGTGGACACAGAGGGAGTCTACAATAATTGCATAGCCAGCAGTGGAAAGGAAAAGAACATCCCTTCATCCCCTCTCTTACAGGCTAGCAGTTCTTCCCCAGGGACTTCATTGTTTTCCCCCTCCAAACTAAATTGCTATGCAACCAGTGTCTCATTGTCTAGTTGGGAGGACTCCCACCAGCATCATTGCAGGTCCAGAGCAGGGCAGAATATGGTAACACCAAGAAGCACCTGGACATCCAAAGCCTCCTAACCACTGCACTCCTCACTGACAGTCTTACACAAGCTGAAGAGTCCTTTTCCCCTTTCCAATGTCAGCTGTAAATCAGTTAAGAGTGATCCTATCAGCTCTGCAGTCCCAAATCCTCAACAGCAAGGCAACATGACTGACAGTCTCACTACAATGCCTAATTTAAACGTCTCTATAAAACTAAGACAACAGTATCCCTCTGGTTGTGCCCCTAGCACAGCTGAATGAGGTACTGTTATTCAAGGTGACTTCCATGACAGCAATCTTGTAGTCACATAAGATGGCTGTCAGTGCTTTCCACAGTTTTAAATCTGTGAGATCAGGCCAACATATTACCAAAAGCTTCTCCAGCATACTTACCTTTTGTTGTTTTGGGGTTTTTTAAGGGGTACTGTGTTACAATCATTTATAATACATCAGGAATAAAATGAACTCTTGGGCAGAAAGCCACCAAAACGCATAGGCAGCAATTACATCCCACTGTGACGGCGACATTAATGATGCATAGATGTAGCGCGGGACCTCTGCATGGGGGAGAGTTTAGCTGTGCACATAGCCTGCAGCTGCCAGTAATGACACTGCAGTAGATGAGATGTACCTAGAGGCTTCTTTGAGTTGTCTGTGCCTCACTGTGGCATAAATGCTGTAAAAGCAAATGCTGAGACAGAGGAAGCAATAAGAGGACACTGATCTTATGACCTGCCACCCCTCATATAAAGAGCAGTTATTTACCCGGTGTGTTCCGGGCTAGCGGGTGCTGTTGGCAGCCAAGTGAAATATGCAATGAATGCAGACACGAATATGATCAAACACACTTCCCAGAAATCAATTGCTAATGGAATGTATGTGCTGATTTCATTGTGAACCCTTTGCTAGACTTCTCTGCTGTGCAGTCATGGATCTGGGGACAGGTCTCACTGAAAGCCAAATGCTCAGCTCAGGATGATGAATTCTGTGGACAAAGCCCTATTCTCCTCATTATACAACCCCGGGGCACATGAGTGGCACCAGCCCATGCCAGATGACAACAGGCTGCTCCCCTGGTGAGTGGGTGACCACTGGGAGCCCAGGTCAGGCTCCTGGGGGTGCAGACTCACCCTTCTCCAAGCAAGCAGTTCCTGCGATGCAGTGCCTCGCCAGCAGGGAAAATGGGCACAAGGGACAGTATGCCTTGGTATATCGGCTTTAAATAGAGCTGAGCCTGGGGGTGGCAGAAGGAGACAGACATCAACGTTAGAAAACAATATTCTGATCCAATTTATTTCTTCAGTTGCATGAGTCAAAGCTACAGGAAATAACATCTCGGCAGCTTGGGCTTAATAGTTAAAATCTATTCACATTTCACAGCTGTTTTCAGATCCTTTGGAGAGGAAAGGAAGAGAAAAAGAAGTTTAAACCTTTATCTGAGATTACTCCTCCAAAGCACGTAGAGTGTGTCAACACTGTAAAATGTTAAAACTGCTAACAACTCATGGCAATAATAACTTTAAGGTAAAACAAAGAGGAATTTCACTGGATGCCTCCACTTCTTCTGGAAGGACAGGGAATCACTTCCCATAACAATTTTCAGTAGCACTTCAGATGCTGATGAAATGGCATTTTGAGGCTGGATATCCTCAGCTACCTCTCTGTATTCTTTCGGGAGGTTTCTGAGGATTGTAAGGCATTGCCTACTTATGGGTTGCTGAGCTAGAGCCCAGCAGGAAGCTGAATGGCCCCATATCCATAGCCACATCAGCTGGCAATAGCCTGAGAGGTTAAGAGAGGGAAGGGGCATGCTCCTGTTTCCCGGGAAATCTCCCTGAAATCTCAACAGCCTTACTGCCTCACCCACCATTGCACAAGCCCTGTGCAACTCCACTGAAATCCATACTGGGACCGGTTTAGAGCCACCTGTGTCATTGGTTTGCTCCATGGCAGATGGTCACATCTCACTGTCCCCAAAGCTCTCTGTTTTGACCATAACCAGAGTGGCTTTCTGCTCCCCACTATTCCCCCCAGATGGCTGCAAATCACGGTTAATGCCCTCATGGGACTCCCCTGAGCAGCTCTGAGTAAAATTATACCTAGCCCCAAATTAGCATCCTGGTAAGGCAGGACCTCACCTGGGGTGGTGGCTCCCATCCCACAGCAGGCTTCAGTGCATGCCTGGGGGGTCACTTGGGAGGAGCAGGCACTGAGCAGTGAATTGCCTGCTAGAAATTACCTGGGGCAAAACTGAACAGTTCAGCAACTTTTTCACTGGCCAGTGAGTCAGAGGGAATTCCCTAAGGTTGGCAGCAGCATGGGACATATCCTGCTCTCGCAGGCATTGCTGCTTCTCCATCCATTACAGCGAATATGGGTGGCAGATCTCCAAAGCAAAAGTAATGGGCTCAGTGCAGACTGCTTTCCAACACACAGGTTTCCCAGCAGTGCAGGTGTGTTGATGGCATTGCCCAAACTCATCTTCCATCAAGTATCAACAACAACCTGAATAACTGCCCATGGTCCGTGGTGCCAAGCAGCACCACTGGAGCTGGCCCTTGCTCACTGAGCCTTGTCCGTTTTCTCACTGTCATCTGCTGCTTGCCCTTTCATTCTCATACCATGGATTTCTTGTTGGAGGTGGAGAGGGACCTCCTCTGAGTGATATCTTCATGGAGAGCATGTGTTTAGCAGGCAAGATGCCACAGGCAGGTTTCTGGAGTTTGGAATGGAGTCTAGATCTTTCTCTAGGAAACAGTTCTACACTGTAAATGTCTCTGTGTGGTCAGATGGGTACAGCCCAAAGGCCCCTGAGTAGATGAAAATGAATCCTATTCTGCTTATTTCCAAGCACACCAGAGTCTGTTCCCACTGCTCAACTGGCCCAGCACCAACTCTGAGAGCCATTTCCTGAAGGGAAAATTGAGGCATCCCTGGCAAAGAGCATCTGTCAGGACTGCATTTTGACAGGTAACAAGGGGAATTAAGAAGCAAATCTTTAAGCCACTAAGGCCCCTTGGTTTAAAAAAGCTCCATGTAATGAAGAGCTGTGACAGGCAAGCTCAAGGATGACCCTGTTACTCCTAGAGCTGTGAAGCACAACACACTGGAACTGGAGGATAGAGATGCATGGGCAAGCATGGATAGGCTTCATGCACCTGGTATCTATCTGCAATCTCAGAAACCATCACCGAGGTCCTGTCTCTCCTGTACGACCATGCTTTGAGAGATCTACTCCTAATACTTATCTCTTGAACACCCAGACGTTCACAGCTATGGAGTGCTAGAGCTGCCAAATGGAAGTCCATGAGTCTGCCTGCATGATGCAGAGTCTGATCCCAGCTGGGTCTGAAGAGAGGTGAAGCTAAGGTTCTGGAGAGCATGTTGGGCCTGTCTGGGTGCTGAGGCAGTCATGCCCACTGCTGCTGGCAAGCTAGGACTGTGACAGGGATATCATTACAGAGCTGTAAATTGACATTTGAGTTCAAATAGAGCAATTTGCAGCTGCAGAGCATCCAGCATTTAATATAACTTCCATCTATATTATAAATGTCAGAACTAACTTAGACCTGGCTGGTTCCCAACAAAAGCAAAGCAGAATAGGCATCTCTGAGAAAAAGCAGGCTGATGGCATCTCTGTGAGCTTGGGTGCTGCTGCCAGTGGAGTGCACCCAACCCAGCTGGAGCCACCAGCTCCATCACCATCCTTACTGCTCCTGTCTGAATTGGCCTCCTTTCCAGCGAACAAGCTTCAGTGAAGCACATGCTGTGAGAAGCTGCTGGGTCCTGGTCAGCCACTGGGGCAGGAAATTTAAAAGGAAGAGAGACAAATTTCTCTCATGTAATGTTCCTAGATGATGTGATATTCGGCTTTGGAGCTCAATGGGAATTTTGTCCTCAAGCATTAGGTGAGCAAACTGATTTGCTTTGGCTGGATGTACTTTTTTTCCCTACTGAGGGGGTTAAAATGTGGTATTTATTATGTCAACAGAGGTGGATGTTAAATGACTGATGTTTGTCTCCTAAACAACTTTCTCAGCTCTCACAAATCAAAGGACCTGCATTCTAATTTATACTGAGTAAACACCTCCAGCGATCTCTCCCTCATATTACTGTCAAAAGCATCAGTAACCAAGCACCAGAAACCAAGGGAGTCTAGAGGAATGCATACATACCTTTGGAAAATACAGTACTCCAGCAACTTTTCATGAGCTGTTGACACACAAACCCCCCTGCACTACACTGGTAGCAAAAGTTAGCACAGCACATCGCCCACCTCTCTGCATTTTCTGCCAACACCACACTTCACCACCTTAAAGCAGTGGATCTCCTGACCTCTCTGGCTTATTTCCCTGGCTGTTTGTTATAGAGATGAGTTGGATCAGACAACTTTCTGGAGGCCAGAGCATTGCACAAGACAGACCTGTTTCCTTCCTCCAGCTCCTGGAAATTTTGCACCAGTGCAGCATCCAGGATGCTGTGATCCTACCACAGATGGGCCAACAGTGCAGCCCAGAAGCAAGCAGAGCTGTATGGATAGATCTGCAGTTATACAGAAGACATACACACCTTCCGCAGTCCCCACCTTTCTCTAGCAGATCTGTACCCTCTTCCAACCAGTCCTAGGGCCACCCATCCCTACTCAGCCAAGCAATGCTTCAGGTCCTTGTTCCTCTTTAAAAAGCAGCACTCATGCAGTGGCATACACTCATTTCTCTCCAAAAGCACCATTTTATCTGATCACAAGACAGAAACTTCGTCCTCTTACACACACTGTATATGTATCATTTTGAAGCAGAAACCCCAGCAACCTCCCTCAAACAATATGCAACCAAGTTTATCCTCCCAGACAGATGCAGATGCCTTGGGCTCACATCCAGCCCAAAAGAGCAGGCAAACACTGGCACGGCTGTAGCAGCAAACAAAACCCATCAGGCAGAGCCCTGGCTCTCTCTTCTCCATCAGTTCAGCTCTGCTGCTCTTGCAGCCTCCCAGTTCTCCACTGCCACCCGCTCTCACCACCGGCCCCACGCCTGAGTGTCAGTACAGACCTGGCAGCAAAGCACAGCCGGGTGCAGGGCTCCAGCCCCTCCGGAGGAATGAGAATAAGGAGGATGTGAGCCCTGGAAAGCCCCCGCGTGTGACACCCTGGGTGTGAGCGGGCTGCTGCAGGGACCGCAGCCTGGGCGTCACTGTCCCCTGTCCCAGGATCAGTGCAGAAGGTGAGAGGCAAACAGGGAAACACACGGGCTCACCCGGCTGGGGGAGGGCAGGAGCCCGTGGCGTGGGTGCTGTCAGTTGGCCTCCCGCTGCAGGTGCTGGCTCCACATGGGAGGTGCTGGGGGCAGCTCCCATGCTGCAGCCCATGGGTGCGGGTAGGGCAGTGCAATGGGAGCAGAGAGAGGATGTCGGGGTGTTGGGACATCCTAAGTCTTGCTGCCTTTGGCACAACACAAGCTGCTCATGCACGCTGACACTTGCCTCCCCAGTGTCTTGCACAGGGCACAGACACACCATGCCTTAGGTCTAGACAAGGGACTGAACCTGCGTGGATAGGCACACAGGGAGGTGTTTTTAGAAACAGCAAAATCCCCTAGGATTAGAAGCTATCACAATGTAAGTTGAGGTCTATCTTCTGGTGATATTACAGCCTTTGGGGTGTGAGAAAGAAGAGGGGAACCGTTTCCAGGGCTGCCCCTCGAAACCAACACAAACAGCTCACTGCATCACCTAAAAAGAGCAGCAAACAAACAAAGAAAGAAGACCTATTTTCCATTTGAGAAGGAAGCGTCTGTCAGTCAGAGCAAGGGTTCATTACTGCCCACCTGGAACCTACAATCAATTTATTATCTTTGCAAGGCAGCTGCATTTAAGCTCATTCAGGCGATGATGGTGATGTGGGATAACATGCTCTCAGCATCCCTGGAGTTCCAGAAGATCCGTATTGGTGTGTCCTGTGGTCCCTGGAAGTTCTCTACCCTGAGACTCTCAACAGCCCACAGCAAATGAGGACCTGGATGGCCCCTCCTCGGCTGATGCTCCTCAGCTTTACCATGTGCTGTTGCTAGGATGGGTGCTAGAGATGAGAATTTAGATAGTGATTGAGGTATTGAAATGAATGGATGAAAACAATGTCTTTATACTTTCTTGCAGCATCACCCAGCTCATTCTGAGACAAGCAAAACAAGATTTCCCTGGGGAAGGTGGGAGTGTGTGATGGGGAGGAGCAGGTGGTAGGTGATGAGTCCCCTGCCACTTCCCAGGCAGGTGAAGGGTGGGTGTCATCCCACCATCCCAAATGCAGAAGGGGGGTAACCAATGCAATAAGGATTGAGATGGGTGCCTGGCACAGAGTGAGCCCCTTCTTCAGGGGGACAGTGTATCAACCCCACAGCAGCACCACTGTGCCTCTGGGGTTTGCTTTATTCCTGTTATGTCACAAAACGCTGATATTGAGCCACATTGCTAAAACAAGGAAGAGATCTGTGAACAGGATCCCATTAGCTAACATCCTGTGATGGGAAAAGAAACGTGAATACAGTGACTAACCCCTGCTTTCCCTCACCCCACAGCCACTGAGCACCACTGAGCCATGGGGCACCCTCCAGCAAAACTCTTCCAGTTGATGCAGCTGCTCCATAGGACTGGGCAAATTCCAAATCCAAAGCAAGGATTATTTTGGGGAGCTCTCAGAGCCTGTGTGGGATCTGGCCTTCCCCACCATCACACCAGCATGGCTCCATTGAAGCTCAGAGGAGGATTATGTCTTCATTAAGCAAGAGCAGACTCATTTTGTTTAGGAGCACCTGTGTAACTCCTATTTGATTTTGGTGGGACCCAAGAGAGTGTCTGACAGGGAGATTATTGTTTTCCTACAGCAATGGCAGTATACAAAGGCTAGGTTCAGTGCTACAAAACCAAGAAGTTTCTTGCCCTTCTGGATCTGCCAGTAGCTGAAGATTTCATTTTCTTTAATGCAATGAAGACATGTAGAGTGATGGGATCCCTCAGAAAGCAAATACAGGTTTTCTCTGGAAGGTGATAAAGGACATTTTGCAAGCACGGGTTTGCAAATCTCTTGGTGCCATATTTCTATGGAGGTCGTCTGGTTTTGAATTGGTTTTACTGTTTTGTGGAAAGAAATGCTTTGTGGAAGTAGGTATGGGGAGTGAAGAATACAGTTTCAGTGAATCATGCTCCTAGAAAGGTTACTTCTGTGGCTCTTGCACAGAAATAGATGGAGTCTGACATGTTTCTGCCCAGATCACTATCACTGGCACTTTCCCATACATATCATGTTAGTCTCTCAAAATGAGGGGAAATCACATGAAAGATGTGGCAGCCCTTTCTCGCAGAGTTTTGCTGGGCTCCCATGCAGGAAGTGAAATGGCTGCTCAGGGCAGCCCAGGGGAGGCAGAAAATCTCACAAGGTGCCCTTGATCTCCTCTGGCCCCACAGTGACCTGAGCTCAGCTCAGCTCATAGCTGCAGCTGCCCGCTCGCCTCCGCTTCCTTATGGAGGAGCAGAGGGGACAGGAGGATCACTGGGGCCTCAAACATCTCCAGCGCTGGCAAACAGTGCTTCCTCCCATCCTGAGAATGTCTCCCCACCAAATGGCTCTATTGCTAAAAGTCTCGGCTGGTCCCTTCAGGATTTAACCTCCAATTCATCCCAAATGCTGCAGAAGTGACTTTGGATTGGGGGTTATCCAAGTCATCTTCCAAAGAACTTTCAGGAAAACCACAGCACTGGCTTTCAGCAAATGAGGTTTGAGTTGCATAGCCAAAAATGAAAGCAATCGGAATGCACATCATGTTTAGCAAACCCGGCCAGGAGGGTGACAGTAATTCACTTGCTGATATCCCAGCACTAATGCAAGCACATCCGCTTCTTAAAAGCCAGGGAGTGGACCACCCCCTCCCCTGTGTTTGCACAACCTCTGCTATTATACTACCACAGAATAAAGGTTCACTTGGCTGCAGCAGCAGAAGCGATGCCACAGGTCAGAGATGCAGCTGGCACAAGTCTGCGAGGCTGCAGCAGAATCAGCAGAGCAGTGTGGGTTTACATCAGCTGAAGAAACTGGCCTGCAATTTGCAGCCCATCTTTGAAACACAATTTAGAGTGAAAAACCTCCACAATGTTACATTATAACCGCATTGACACCTGCAGCATTTGGGAGAGACGGTGCATAGAGATGCTTCCGACCCCCATAACAAGGTTAAATGCAATTCTGTCACTGAAGAGTAATTCATAGATGCTGGCAGAGGCACAAAAGGCTGGAGTGCTATGTTTTTATAATGGTGGTGATTCAGATGAGTCATCCCCAATCAGCAAGCACTCACTGTGTTAATGACCAGACTGGGGAAATTTGGTTTAGTGGTGACTGATGCTGCAGTTCATTCTTCTGACTGTTCACCAGGTGTTGTGGGAAGGCAACAACATTAGCTACACATTAGCATCCACTCCGGACTACATTTCCTGTGAGCAAGCCTCAGCTGTCAGCTCCCACAGTATCCTTGGCCTGGACACAAACCTCCAGGATTTAGGCAGAGAGAGGAAGGTGAGACTCTGGGTCCCAAGTTCAGACATATCCCCCCAGGAGTGCATCTCCTGGCCCGCCCCAGGGCTCTGTGCAGCAGATCTCCCTGGGAAGCCACTGAGCAAGGTGGGTCAGCTCCAGGGCTCCATAGTAGCCAGGAGGATCACCATTTTGGCTCAATGCACTAAAATGCCTCATTCTCCTCCACTGCTACAGAGGATGAGCATTGTGGAGGTCTGCACCGCTTGTGCACAGCCAGAAGGAGCCATCAGCTCAAAAGCCTCTGCACACCTTTTCCCCAGGTTGGAAGATTATGTACTTGTCTGTTACCAAGGTTTACACAAAGGTGGGGTTACACACACCTTTTAAATGAAAGGATCATCTTGAGCAAAGTACAGCTAAGTAGCCCCTCAGACACATTCTGAAGCTTGCTGTCTGCACACCTCACTTAACTCAAGTGGATCTACAAAAGCTATAAGCTCATAAAAATAAAACACTATGAGAAAAGAGCTACAAGAACCGTGCAGTGGAAAAGAACCACAGAGTCCTCCATACTTCGATGCTGGGATCATGCTAACACTTACTGGAAAATACTGGAAACTTTCTCCTCCTTTGCAGTACACAGAAGTTGACATCTGTGTCAGATTCCATTAAGAAACCCAGATGGCATTTTTCCAGACAGAGCACACACAGAGGTGCAGGTTTCAAGATGTATCAAGTATGGAATGAGAGCATATGACTGAGCAGGATTCATTGTCACTTTTTCCACCCAACCACATAAAGAAGAAGATAGCAAAAGAAAACCTCCAAACCCCAAATCTAACCCACCAAAAACTAATCCCTTCTTAGAGACATGTTTCTGTCTGCAATTCACTGTGCAGACTCTGCTGCTGCTGCAGCAGTAAGTCAGAGATGGTCAGATATCAAGCAATGCCCATCACATCTGAAGTTCAGCACCCAAAAGGATGCAGCACATCTGTGCTGCAGGGGAGTGGTCAGTGGTTTGTGCTCCCTTTCTCTACAGCACAGCAGCACCCCTGGTTGAGCAAGGGGTTCCCAGATGATGCATTCCTTCACTACTCCATCACTATATAGTGCCCAGCTCCCCAGTACCTTGGAGGAGGGAAGAGAAATGTGGCCCTGACAAACCACATTCCAGACTCAGTCAGACTCAAAGGTTATACTTGCAAAGCACATTCAATCAAACAAGATCCCCAGTCTTGTGAAGAGCTCACAGCCCTTAAATGATAGCCTTCCCCAAAAAAATTCCAATGCCCCAAAACCTGCATGGTCAGCAGAGGGTTCATACTGACAGTGACCCATGAAGAGCTGTGGCATCAAGCAGGAAGGGCTTTTGGAAGCCACCACAGCATCACCACATTGCTGGAGATTTATTCATCCTCCCAGTATCTAGAGTATTGGAAAATCACTAACAAGTTTGTATTGTTCTCCTTTGGCAGTATGTTGACTAAGAAAAAGAATATGGAATCCTGGCTTTTCCTCCACCAAACCGAACAACCTCAGGGAACATTTTATACCCACATTTTTACCAGCAGATCTCCCAGTACACCAAGAGGTAGCGATGTCTTATGCTCAGAAACTTATTTTGCTGGCAGCATTGCCAGGAGAAAAACAGCTCAGAGATCCCCTAATGGTGCAGAAAGAGAGCTGTCCAAATGTCTTATCTGTTCTTCCAGGCATTCGCACTAAATTGTTAGGTAAGGTTGGAAGAGAAGGGGTCTCCATGCACTAGAAAGGACACTCTCAAAACTGCACCTGTTTGGGAGGAGACACAGCTCATGGGGGAAGGGAAGCCTTGTATCCTGAAAAGCAAAAGAGAAAAATACATTTCCATAAATGTAGCTAAAATGATGAAACCCATGTGCTCGCTCTGTCACCCATGCAATCCACAGCTTCCTGTGCTTGCACATCACATAAGGTCCAGTCTTGCCTGTGTTGTCAAGGAAGTTTTTCAGAGGTAGCACTAGCTCTGGCATTTCTTCTCTTAAGCAGCTGTGTGTTTTACAGTGCAAGGCACAGATAAGCTTCTCTCTAGCAGCAGCCACGTGCATTTTCCTGCTGTGCAGTTTTTCCCCTCGAGCAAACACCAGATATGAGCAGAATGAGCAAATTGCCACCCTCCAGAAACCTCTGAGATCCTTTGACCTACAGCAGAGCAAGAAGGCCAGGACTGCCCCCAGGACGCAGGACCCGCTTTCTCTGGACATGCAGCTATGCCCATGCAGCCCTCACTGGAGCACTGGCATGGATTTGCACTGTCCTTACCCCAGATTTGCATGGATTTAGACATGTTGACATGAGTAAATTTTCTCCCAGTTCAGTGTAAGGAAAGTCAGAATTCATGTATCTTCTTGAGGGCACAAGTCAGAGCTGTTGCAGTTGGTCCCAAAATACCTTCTCCTGCCACAGCAGAAGAGGCTGACCAGTTCAATAGGGATGAGGCACTGAAGCAGGTCTCTTCATTACCCAATCACAGCAATCAAAACCTGGCTGCTGTCATCCCAGCAAGGGTCTACACAACAGAATTGCACAGCCCCTGCTGCTCTCCAGCGTCTGTCCTGCTCTCCTCTGTCTTGGGTGAGTGCTGGGCACAGCCCAACCCTCTGGCCATCCTGGCACCCCATGGCCCATCAGTACCTCTCACACCCTGGGTTTCTTGTCCCTGCAATTTGGAAGTGGTGAGCAAACAAACTGTCTGCTGCTCAATCCTTCTGTGGGTCAAGGAGGAAAGGCTTTCTGCATCTGTAAACTAAACCAGACATGAAAGGCAAGCATGAGCCACATCACTTCAACAGAAGTGATCCCACAGGGCCCTGAACATTAGATAGCTGCTCAAGATGGGTAACAACTTCTTTGCAGCTTTATAGGCTGAAGGACAAGATCATCCCTTGGTTAGTACATGAGGTTAGTACACATAGGTTATCTTTCTTCTGTGATCACAACCAAGCAGAAGGAAATTGAATCCTGCAGCTTAGGAACAGAAGGTACAGAAAAGCCAGCCTAAGAATGGGTTTGCAACACCTGGAACCAGGGTTTTCTGTGAGGTTCCTTTTAGCTTTAACACACATGTTTCACAGGAGAAAAAGCAAAAGGGCTGACTAAGAGAATGTGAATATCACATAGAGGACTCAGCATCTGAAACGCCTTGAAGCAAAGGTAGAAGCTGTGTTGCATTTATTCCAGGAAGTGTTGACCAGCTTCTGCATGCAAACAGCCATAGCTGCTCGATTCCATTTAACCCAATAACTCAAGTGGCCAGAGCATCTGTTTAGGGTGAACTGGTATGAAACCAGTGCCAGGTAAGCAGCCTTTGGCACAGCCTCTCCATACGAGCAGCTGCAGCCACGGGCACCCCTTGCACAGCACCAGTTGTTAGCCAATTTCCTTTGTCCTGCTGAAATTACAGACAACAGCGACTTACATGAATTAAGAACGTTAAAACAGTTGAGGCGTTTTCCTAACTAAAAATAAGCACAGACAAAACCAGAGGTAGCACCGAATAAGCATAACTCCATATGGAAATATCTGCTTTGCCGTGGCACTGAGCCCGCTCATTCAGAATCACGCACAGTACCTCTGGACTTCACAAGGACTGGAAATGAGAAGACCGTGACCACAGATATTTCTACTACTATTGCAGCTGGTGCTGAGTTCAGATCCGTCCCACAGAGCATCTCACACCGTATCTTGTCCCTGCTGCACCTGAGGACCATCTGCTGCTGTGATAACATGGCTGCTGCCCAGTTTGTTCTCTGGTCTAGAGGAGGAACACAAGCTGCAGAGGCTTGAGCAGCGAGTGTCTGCTCAAGTGCTGGTCAAGAAACCCCACTTTTACTAAACATCATTCATTCTCCTCCCTTTCAAATAAAATCAGATCCTGTTTAATACCTACCTGGAGTTAGTGCCACAAGTCCCCTTCAGGCTGTGATGCATGGGGGTTAGGAGCTCACTGTGCTGGCCTGGGGAAAACAGCCTGCCTGCACACATGAGGCTTAATCAGACTTGCTGTGGGCTGAGGTTATGCAAATTCAGTTAATCAGCATTTAAATACTTACCTCAGACCAGGGCCTGAACCATGGAGGTGGAGAGCCTTGAAAGAGAGTTTAACACACAGGGTCTACTGCTGGGCTGCTCCATTCTTCCAGGTGGGTTCTCCTCTTCTTTACCTGTATCAGCATCATGTGTTAATTGTAACTTCCTCTCTCAGAGACCTCGTGTCTCACCTAGAAAACCTCTCACACAGTTTAGGTGTGATGTGTTTAGAGGCAGTGATGGTGATGATTGACCGATTTTGAAGTTACCATCTGTCTTCCATGGGTTTAATGAACGACAGAGTCTCCCAGAAGTGCCAGAGACTGTAGCTCCACCTAATGACATTGCTATAAGCAAACCTCAAACACATGCTGGATGTTAATTGTGGTAGATGGGTTGTCACCACTCCAGTCAAACTTGTATTGTCGGTCATCTGGAGACACGATCCCAAGGCTACTGAAAAAGGCAAAGCTGGAGAACTTACTAGCTAATGGCTCAAATGGTTAGTAGACAAAGGCAGCGATGGGGAGAGTAATATTGAAGTGTAGCCCAAGAGTTTCACACCAGTCTGCTGAGATAAATGCCTGTGTGCTTCACAATACCTTTACTGCCAGCCTTAAAATGCAGCCCCTCAGCGTATTGTCCTCTTTTTTTTGTGCAGACAAATGGAAGAAAGGGAGACAGGTTTATCAGTCATGCGAGTTCAGCAGAGAGCCTGGGAGAAGGAACCAGCTCTCTGAAGTTCAGGAGACCAGCGGACAGTTGTGGTTGTGAAAGGCACACCTACACAATCCAGTGGCTTTCTGAGAGCCATGGAACCTTTTCATTTTATACCGTCGGCTTTCAAGAAGCCCAGACTGTTCTTGTGCTGCCACCTCTGAAGAGGGGAATGGTTGGACAATGAAAACTCTGTTCCGCTGTCACCATCTATAAGATTTCCACCTGTAAGAAATTCCGGTGAACCAAGTCAAACACGTGTGTGCAGGAACACACACAGGCTCTAAATACACACGTGTGGACATTTTTGCCACACACCACATATTTTCATTACTTTAGGCATTTCTTTTCCTCCTAGGCAAGCAAGTCTTCCCAGTTTTTGGAATTCCCTCTAACTCAGAACAATAGGCTAGACACAGAGTGAAACTGTCCCTCCTTAAACCAGGCTGCCATGCATTCCTTTTGCTTTAAATAAGGCACTACTGCTAAACTCATAGTTTCCATTCTTTCTTGGTCAACAAGCAAGGCTGAAGCCCATGCTGGTTCCCAGTCAGAGCTGAAAAGCAACCTCTGTTGCTCCTACTTGTTGCTTGTAATGAGCCATGCTCTACTGCAGTCCAGGGGTAGCACCACCACAAGCAAATGGTGAAGTGACCTTAATCACAATGTTTGTAGAAGGATTTGACTTCATTACTGACATGTTTTAACAAACTATTCTCCTTGCTTTTAAAAATTCCTGGCTGAACCTATGCCTTCTCATTATTGAGAAGCAGATGTCCTCAGAAAACAGGTTGCCAGTAAGTGAAAAGCTGATAGCTAAAAATAAAGTTTTAGATCCAGACAAAACCACTTTGGAAGACCCAGACTCACTGTGGGAGAGCAGTTCTTTCACTGAAATCCCAAATCGCTGCAAAATTCATGGGTTATGAAAGAGTTGTCATGGGGTCCTGGTAGACAGCAAGCTCAATGTGAGTGAACAGTGTGCAGCTGCAGCAAAGAAGGCCAACAGGATGCTGAGTCCCATGGAAAAGATGGGGAGTAATAGGCACAAGTTATTCCTGGGGAGATTCTGACTGGACACAACAGGAGAATTTTTCACAGTCAGAACCATCACCCATTGGAATAATCTCCCCAGGGAGGTGGTGGATTCCCCAGTGTTGGACACTTCTATGATTCAGCTGGTCAGGGTGCTGCGACATCTAATCTAGGTCATGCTTGTCTAAAAGGGTCAGACCTTGAGGTCTCTTCCAAGCTGCTATGCTATGATTCTGTTTCTCTATGGTTCAGAATCACCAGCACTGTCAATACATCTGAACTCTGTTAGCTTCCTGACAAGCCAATACCAGGCAGCATTGTGCTCACCTCTCAAAGCCTTTTGCAGATACATCCCAACAACAGCAAAGTCCAGGGAGTCGTCGCTGACTCCTGTCGGTCATCTGAGCCTGAATCCTCTGTAATGCACCAATGAAGATGCTCGGGTGTGAGATACCAAATGCTCCATCTTGCTAAGGTGAGATCCATGTGCCAGGCAACAGGTTCGTTTTATTTAGGGAACTGTATATAGTTATCACAAACATTTTCCCTGAGCTATGGCATTACTCAACCATGCCATTCATAATGTAATGACTAATAGATTTGCTAATTTTAAGCCTACTTTGTTTGTTCCACACTAGGAAACGGAAAATGTGAATTCCTGTTGTTCAACTCTCTTGCCAGATATAGCACATTATCCCTTTTGTTTGGAAAGTTTCTTTTCCAAACACTATCCATTACTCAAACAGTATTAATGCAACAAATTTACTATTCAAATACTTTCCAGTAGATCTCACCGAGAGGATATTTTTCTGGTGTTATGACCAGCTGCACTCATGACAAAAAGATCCACTCAGTGTCACATTTTAACCCAACTGCTTTAACAAATATCAGTGGGATTCTTGCCTGTTCAGGAATTTTGACCTCCAGTGATACCTGCAAGCGTCGCAGGAATGCTCCAAGACAGTGAGGATCACTGGAAACTACTCAAATGTTTTAGTACCTTAGTCTAGGGTATTTCATGTGAACCAAAAGCATTTGGTTTGAGCATCAGAGGCTGAGTCCCCAGCTGCCTGTCCCTGTCCTATGACACCCCAAGAGCCACTCAACTTCTCTGCGAGGTTTTCGTCCATGATGGCAAAATGACGAGAGATTTGAGGTTCCTTCTCCCCATGAGTGTTTGGGAAGCACCATGCACACCCTGATGAACAGGGCAGAGCAGGCTGCCTTCCAGTCATGGGGTGCCTGTGGCCACCCTGCTTCTAGTTCTGGCTGCAGGCGGCTTTCACCAGCTCAGCCACCACGGTCCCTCTCAAAAAGCTTAGTACCATCCTCACTGCGTGCCCTGTGATTGCCCTTGCCCCTCCTGGACCAGCAGCAGGTCTTATCCAGTGGCTCAGAGAAGGAGAAATCAGGTATTTGCTGTGCATTGCCCTTCACCTTTCTGCCCTTACTCATGCTCTCACACTGCAGCATCAGGAACAGCAAAGGGTTTGCTATGACAGTGGCTGGGAGGTGGAGGAATACTTGAGTCCTTCTGTTTGTAGGTCTCCTCCACTCAGGTCTGTTCTAGCAAAGGTAATCTTTAATATCTTTAGCATTTCTTATCCTTCACATAATGTAATAAGGCTTCTGATGGCAAATTTATTAAACACGTTGACAGCTATGATTTAATCGTTGGAGATGAGATGACCTCTTGAAAAAAGTCAAGAGGAAAGCAGACCTTAAAGTAAAGCTTTCTAGGACAAAGCAGTAGCATGAAAACATGATTTTTGCTTACTCTATCACACCTGATTTCATCTAGTCACTACATCTCAAGTTCAAAATTAACCACTTGTGTTTCCACATAAGACAAAAAAGTTCCTATTGTTTGTCTTCCTTTGAATCTCATCCAAAAACTCACACACACAAGTGCATCAATAGGTATTCATGATCTGGATGCTGCTGCATCACACCAGTGAACAAACCAGGACACCAAAATTGCTTAAAAAAATTAAAAAGAACAAATCAAAACCCAAAACCTCAAACTCAAGATGTCCCAGTTCCCTTTCCTTTTTTAACTAAGGCTGCAACATCCAGACCCCAGCTGGGATCTGTATCCCTTTGGCTGGGCCAGCAGTCAGCCAACAAAATCAGTGATGCTCCCCATTCTTTCTGTCAAGGTGGGTCAGAATTTACTTACCTGCCCAAGCAGCAATCAGCTAACAAAGCAAGCTGCATTCAGAGCAAGGTCAGTGCAAATAACTGGGGTTTTTTTCAGCTATAATGGGGAAAGAATGTTTCCCCTCTCTCCCCCTGCCAATTCCACCCAGAGCAAACTGAAAACAAAAGCTTTCTGTTCTGTCTTCAAAGTAAAAATCCCCTGGCATTTCAGTTTGATTGATAATGTGCAGTTAACTGAGGTCAAAACCATGGGAATATGTTGATTTGACAAGGACTCCAAGCATACGTCTATCACCATTTCTGTGATTGCACATGCACAGGGACATCTCTTCTGCTCCATTTTCTGTAACAACTAATTATAAAGAGAAGTAAAAAAGAAACAAAGATATGGGGTAATTCCCATTAAGATGCTCTCAGGACACTCCTTCACCTGCGGCCAGGTCATCGCAGCTGAAGGTAAGAAGGAGGGGTTAAGTACTGACCATTTGAAGTGCTAAGAAACAAAGGAAATGGATTTTAACTGTCTGGAAAAGGCCTTTGGATGAAATTAGCCAAATATCTTTTTTAATTCAACCTTTAATAGTCACAGAATTGGGTTTCACCGGTGGGAAGGGCAAGGAGTAGCACTTTGCAGCTCCAAATCTGCAAGTTACGATTAAAATGCTTTCAAGCAGTTAAGTTCAGCTTCCACTGCCAGAAAAACTTTAGTCAGCAGCTGTGAGTGTGGCTTCTAGTTCTAAGAGCTTAATGCCTGCTGGGTTAGAAGTGCTGGCCTGGGACCCTGAACATGCTAGGGGCCTGAAAAAGTGTGCAGACTCTGCCTCCCATCTCCCCAAGGCGAAAGTTATGTGCTTTCTTAAGAGCTAATGGAAAAACAAAATCTGATAGCAGCTGCTTGTGTTGAGGATCCATCTGCTGCACCACATAGAGCTCTGACACCCATTTGTAAGATGCGCAACATGGGTGTGCTATTTGTTGGTAAAGGAAATGATCACAAGAGGCTGAACGCTCACACACTTGCATGTTTGGACTTCACCCAAACAAAAAGGTTGGCCTAAGCTGGAGCCAGCTCATTGTGTCACCAAGAGAGCTGGTGCAGACATGATTCAACAGCAGATGAGCTCAGGTGTTTATTGCATTCGGTTTTCTGATGTGTTTACAGGCCTCTGGTAATACCCTGGGAATGTTACTGCTGTGCTGGACAGAGTGGGACATTCGGACCTCTGTGAACAGACCTTGTGCATGCATCAGAAAGTCATCCTACATTTTCTGCCAAGTGCTTTAAAAGCACTTTAAAAGATTCACCAGTGCAAAATGCCACTTATACCTCTAATAGATATTTTTAAACCAATAGCTCTACAAGCAGCAGGGTGAATGAAATCTGCTTTCATATGCGTTACCTGGTCTACAGTGGATTTTTTTGGTACCCGTAAGTGGTACAACCGGCCCATGAATGCAAGACACTTGTGTGCGTTTCCCTCCCCTATTTTGCTTCCCAGCTCCACATCAACTTTCTGGTCTCATTATTTGTGTGTCCTCATCAGAGCCATTAGCAGCTGCCTCTCCTGCATCTGACTATTTATCATCTTCTCATGGAAGCCCCATGTACCTGTCCTGATAGTATGATTACCCGCAGTATGAGCTCTACACATGGTTTCTGTCTGAAGCTCTCTTTATGGGATTTGTTTGTGGAGTTGGTGCAGTATTTGCTGTGCCATCTGGCAGTGTGTAATCAAGTGGAGCACAGGGAAATTGAGACATTTGGAAGCAAAATAGCGAGCATCTGCAGATAGCAAGCAGCCTTATAGCCAGCCAAGCTGTGGTGTCATCATCAGAAGTCTGCCATTCACAGGACCAGGCTCAGTGATTTTGCAGTGTCAGCTGTGGAAGCACTTGTTTGTATGACAACGGGGGACATGCTGCTGTTCAGGTTGACTAACAGTAGCAAAATGGCAGCTTTCTCACTTCCCACTCACCCTGGGAAACAGGTGACAGCTCTGCTAGCATGTCTTTGGGCTATAACAAGTTACTGTGTAGGTAACAGGGCAAATGCATCTCTTCAGTGTGTTTCCTCTTCTGCCAGCGAACAGCATCTTTAGATGCACAAACAATTCTGTGTGATTCAGCTGGCCAAATGAAGGTGCCCATCTACTGCTGAGGAGAGGAACAGTGCTGGCATCGGCTGCCAGCACCATCCCTTTTACTGCTCACCGCTGCCTTGCACAGCCCAGCCTGCAGAAGTGACAGCTTCTCAGAAATCAGGTCCGTTTGCACCTGCCCTGGAGTACAGGAATTGATTTCCAGTAGGACTTCATTTTTAAAGTGTTCTCTTCAATAGCTCTGGGAGCTTCCTCCACACCAAGGAGCTCTCAGCCAAGCCATAGATTGTGGCTGTTCACATCAACACCTCACTTGTGCTCAGGAACTTACTCTTTACAGCCTCCTTGGTGTCCTCTCTCACATGCTGGAGTGTCTCGTCTTCTCCTCACGCTGTAGTTCAAAGTTGTTTGAGACAGAGACCTTCTGAAGCCTGGTACTTGCAAAGCACACACATCACGATGAACTTTGGGTAACAACAATTAATCATAGTTTTTAACCTGAGCAGTTCTTCCCTCCTCCTCAGCCCACATGTCTGCCACAGCCCTCAGCAAACCTGATACCTGACCACTAAACCAGCACAGCAACACCTGGCCTCCATATCGATGTTCTCTGACATGAACACTGGGCTATGCGTAAAGCGAGCTCAAAAACGCATCTGACAATGCATCGGATGTGTAAGGTAGGCAAGGGCTGAGAGATCAAGTACTGAGCATATTACCCAGATGCATTTTGGAAACCTATGGTAATTGAAGGGAGCTACAGAACACATGGATGAGTTAATTCATTGCCATGCTCTATGGAAGGGAAGACTATTCACTACTATCCAGCACCACACTCCCCCAAAATGGTGCTAGTTCCTTCCCTGGATGGTTCCACATGCTGACAAAGCATGGAAAGTTCTTGCTAAATGTCTCTCCCACACAACACAATTTGGCAGAGATTAACGGCACGTTACTGCACCTTCTTATCATGTACTGCACCTTCTTTATAATCTCGTGTAAAGATTTTGACTGCTAAACCACTTTCCTTAATCAGCAGTGACCCATAAGAACTGCTACTGAGTACGTGCTGCAACAGCATACCTTGCTCAGCAAGCTTTTTGACCTACCTACAGCAGTTATATTATAGCAGCACCAGCCTACAATTAAGATTGTGTCAAAGTTTCCATTCTATAATACTGCCCTGAAAGGAGAGAGTATCCAGAGCAAAGGGTACCTAGAGAACTCATGGTTACTCATCAAATTGCTTCGGGAGCTTTTGTTTAGTTTTTATTTGCTTGTTTTTCTTTAAAGATATTTTTTAAATAACATGAATCGTTCAGTACATCTGAGTTTTCAACCTCTACTCCCAGGCACGACTCACCCAAATGAATTCAAGACCTTACTGGTAGGTACAACTGTCACTTCTTGAAGATATCCCACAGTATAAACTGCTTTCTTTTCATGAGCCTGAAGCTTTTCATCTTTCCTTTTGTCAAGAGATCTAAGGCAGTAGAACTCTTCACTCACACTACTAAGTCTTCCAGCATAATTAGGTTATCTTCTCCCTGCTTATTGCAAGCACACTGCATCTAAGTGGACTTCCTTATGGTGCAGCAACACTGGTCCTTCAGAAGATGAGCTCAGCTATATAGCACAGAACATGCATGTATGTGTACCTGCTATCAGACTGAATTCTGTATTCTCCATAAAACCTAAAAAAACCCCCAAACCCTCTCAGAAAATGCCTAAGTAAGTCCTTAGCTTTAAAATTAAGGAATTATTTTCACTCCTAATTTTAAAAACAATATCATAGTTGTTCTTGCCTGAACCTCAAAGCAAAGATCCTGATCAGCAGCACCATGACCTATAAGACCATTAGACCTGTCCACTTGGTTCAAGTGGCAAAGGAAGGTTAGTGAAATACAGATGAGGAACTGGAGCATAAGGATGTAGAGGCTTACTCTCTGTGAACCTCATAAATGAGAAGGTTAGGGAGATGAGAGGTATCTGGTGTTGTGTGAGCAACCTGGTGACGCAGAGTATGTGTCTTGGGAAAGGAAGGTGAATGGCCAGGGGCACAGGTCCAGCCACTGGATCAGAGCTACTATTACAAAGAGGATCAGTGTGATGGTCCCTACAGCAGTGGTATTGCCAGTGAGTATAGAGAACATGGAGGACTGCTGCATCCACCATAAGGAGGCATATGTGAGGGCACTGAGGAGTGATGGGAGAGGAAATCTGAGCAGAGCTTGCTCTGATGCCCATGTCAAACTCTCCCTGTTCTGGTTCTTCCCTACACGCAGACTCCTCATCTCCACCTCAGAAATCTCTTTTGCCTCTCCTTTTCTAAGGAATGCCTGCAGACCTGGCATAAACCAAGGAGCCGAGGCTGACATCTGGCTGCCTCACACTCCAAGCTGCCAGGTAACCCTTTCATGACCAACAACAACTGCAGCTGCTGCTGACCATCCTGGTTAGGGCACAGGCAGAAGTAAGAGTGAGACAGATACCAGTGCATGGCCTGAGATGCTTGACACTCAGTCATCTGCTGAGTAGCCCAGAGAGGGGAGACGGTGGCAGAGTCCCAAGTGTGGTTTGGCAAGGCATCTTCTCAACCAGGGAGCACAGACCAGGGAAAAGGACAGGGGTTATGCTCATCCCTTTCCCCACACACCTGCCTTGTGTCCTTGAAGACACTTGGATCTAGTCATGGATCAGGTCACAGATCATACAACCACCTTAGATGTCACAGCAAACCAGCATGACACTAGTGACAGCTGCTGTGTGTTTATGCTTCCTCCCAGTCTTGTAAGTTTAAATCCACTCACCTGCTCTTGGGATTTCTTTCTGTCCTCCCTCTGCCTGTTACCACCTTCTCCATCACAGCACGCTCCCTTCTCTTTCCTGAGTGACTGCCACTTAAAATCTCACCATATTGAATTTCATGAAAAAAACCCACATCCGGAGCAATGGTCTTCAGCATACAAAACCTCTTCTTGAAAGCCTTTCCCATCTCTCGGGATGTAATCCTGTGCATGGCTGAGGAAATGCAAGCCCAACCCTTTCAGTCTTTAGAATAACTCCAGTATGTATCTAAGGAGTGTATGTTAAGATAGCTTAGGCAGCTCTCTTGGTTCAGACAGAGACATCTTATGCAGACTGGAAAAGCAATCACAGGCAAGATTTTTTACTGCTGCAGCTTCCCCCCATCCTCCCCTCTTTACAAGAAGTGAAAGTCCTTGCAGGCACCCTTCATACAAACTAGCCCATTTGCCTTCGGACAGAATGCTGCATGCTATGACATGCAATAGTTTGACCTTGAGTGCTGGAACAAAGAAGATAAGTGCAACTCCCTCTCGCAAGGGCTGTATTAACATGTGTATTCTCTTTGCATACTCTCCCTCCTTTGAATGAGTTACGGCATATACACAAAGCTTCTAAAATATCCATTGAAAAATAATTACCTGGCTGAACAGAAATTTCCTTGCAGCCTTTAGACGTCACCAGGTGCCTGTTTCTGCAGTTCTCTAGAGATCAGAAACAGCATCTTCAGAATCATTAGAATAGCACATAAGAGGGACACAGTGAGAAAATACTAACACTGAAAGTTCTGCTGTTTTCTAGGGAAATTAACACACACAAAACCTCCACGCGTTTGCTCTGGTGAAGTGCCAGCTGACTGCTGGTTTGTTTGCCTTTACTGAGCAGGGTATCGACCAAGGCAGGGGTGAATCCCCCTGCCCTACTACACAGAAGCACTTTGGCACCTGAATCTTTCCAGTCACTGCCGAGTGCAAGTGTCTCAGCACCTTACTGCTTCAAGCCATGCCATGACAGGTCAGTGGGATTAAACTTCATTTCACAGAAGGGACAAAATCTTAAGAGTGGAAAACAAGAGGCATAAAAAGCTGTGCAACTGCTTTTTGTGTCAGATCATATATTTCCCTAGCTCAAATAACAACAAGAAATTGATCATTACTTACCATAACAAAGGCTCAATGCAAGGCAGCTCAGCTCCAACCCTGGAAAAGGCCCAGAAAGGTACTTTACCTAGCTCATCTTCTTTGTATTAGCCTGATAGTAACTCACATTAAGAAAGGCTTTTGGGTGAATTGGTCCAAGTCAAATACACCCTGTGAATTAGCATCACTTTATATAGTGGGTCACAAAGAGCAGGGCATCTGAACTTCACCTTTTATGTTTGCAACCAGACAGTTTTTCACTGCATGTGTCCAATATGCACCTTTAAAGCAAAAAGTTTTAACAAGAGAAGTTGAGAAAAACACTTATGAAGTTTTTCTCACAATACTTCAGATGTGTCTAATGGCGATGTAACGTAAGTAATTTTTAACCTCATTTATGTTGCACAAAGGTAGGACAAGGCAACCAGTACAGCAAGTAATAATGTGAAACAAATATAACTACATCCCACAAAACTTCTAACTTCTGGCATAAAATCATACCCCACCTTTAACAGGTAGCTTCATTGCTGGTTATGTTTCCTTTGAGCTGGTGTACTCAATTATAAGCTGAATTAACACTAGTTTGAAAAGTTATGATATAAAGACATCTGCAAAATTACAAGCATTAGCCATCACTGCAAGCCTGCAATGAATGTTGGCCTTTTGTAACTTGCTCTTCCTGTTATGTGAGCATTGCAGCGATGACTTTCCAGTGATGGAAAACTTACATCCATTGAACCGCTACACCCCAGCATAAGCAGGCCATACACAAAATGCTTTATCACTTGGATTAGTCCCGTGTTGCAAATATGCATGCTTAGTTGCATACAGGGATACTCACAGTGTTACTTAAGTATTGGAAGCAACCTGGCCATAAAATATTGGATACATGCTCCATGTGCTTTTTAGAGGTTCTGAAGTACCAAGGGTACAAACACAAACAGAAGTCTTCAAAACCCGCACTGTGTCCATGTGGCCTTCTAACAAGTTGAGATGTGAAACTAGCTGCTAGCTATCTTCCAGTAGTTAACATGCCCTGAAAAGTAAGATTTCTTAGTAGGCTGATTTAAACACTTTGCATATGTGAACTTTTCCTCATGAGTAATAGCAATGAAACTAAGCAAAGCAGTGTGCCACACTGCAACTTTCTGCTAGAACAGCTCATGATTACCTTTAAGAAGTATTTTGCTACAAGATTTCCTATACACCACAGATACGTCTCAAATCACCTATATGCAAACAGATTAAGGAATATCATACTTTAATAATCTAATAGTGAAATTATTTCTTTTCCACATCTGCTATTGTGATGGGACCCTTAGCTGTAGGTTGAGATTGAGTTTTCAGGTTTGCTTAGTATGCAATGACATTGCTTGATATTTAGCTCCACCTATGGGCACCTCTACGCACCTCTTTCAGTTCACTTAAGTTAAACCATTTACTTAATGCTTTAAGGCTCTCATCACGCAAGTCTCCCCTACTTGCCACAAAGAAAACAACGCAGATTCACGTTTCTGTTCAGAACTGCATTCAAGCTAGCATGTAAGTTGCTACTCAAATCATACAGCACACAAACTGGTTAATGGAAAGGACAGGAATGGGAGAAAAAGGAGATAAAAAACCCCACAGAAAATGGCATCTTGAAATGAAACAAACAAACAAACAGATCCAGGATCTCTTTTCAGAGATCAATACCAGATCAATTCCTTGGTTTCCAAAGCATTCCTATTGATTGGTTCTTGTATACTAAGCAGTAAGCTTTGATTTTTTATTGTTTTATCCTTTTTGAAGTCAGAATTCCAATAGCTTCCTCAGGCAAAAGCTGACTTACAAGCTACAACCCAACTCAAGACCCCTAGTTTTCAGAACTTCTTTGGACCTCCTCGAACACCCTGGCAGGAACTATCAGCTCACCAAGAACATTTGTACACTGAATCACAAAATAAAAGCATAGAAGTCTGTAAACCTTAAAAGCTAAGTTCTTCTGAAAGTTACCCAAAGACTTGCATCGCTGTAACAAGAAATGGCCACTTGCTACAAGCTTCTGTTGATTTCTTGAATACTACAGATACACATCATTAGAAAAACTATTTTATTGAATTTCCTGGAGGAGAGGTAGACTGTTAGGAAACACCACCAAGATGACTGACCAAAATCTATCTGAAAGCCTGGCAGGTTTTGAAAGATGCATTTTAAAGCTTTAAAAGAGCTATCACAAAAAAGATCTTGAGAACCAGGGGATATAAGTGTATGACATAAGGGAGAGGAGGAAGTAATCACTGGATTTTGGCAGACACCACAGTATAAACTTTTAACCACTGAAGTACACAGTGGCAGAGAACTCGAAGAGTGCCAGAACATGTCTAGATTTCACAGTGCCCCTAGGCACCCCAAAAAGCACAATGTATTCCCACAAAAGTATTTGAGTCAATGGTAATGTCTACCTGAATGACATGTAAGAGACCTCTTTAGAGCTTCTCCTCTTTAACACTTTTATAAGCAATTTTATAGCAATTTTATAGGCTTGGTGTCAGAGTAACTCCAGAGTAACTCCAAATATTAAGACAAAACACTCAGCGGTACAAAGACTCATAGATAAATTTTCTACCTCTTCCTCCAGATTTCTGCAGCAAGCGCTTTTTGGAAAACCTTTAACAAGGCTCCAGGTATTTATCTGAATAAACCAGATTTGGAAACAAAAGACTTGCTAACAAAACACTGGCTACCCCTGAAATCCTGAGTATCAAATATAAGTACTCTGCGATGCAAGTCGTCTATCCTAGCTAGCAAGCATAGCAAGTTAAGAACTAATTAATAGGTAATAAACTCTTGGGCTCTTTGCACATAAATCCTTGGAGTAGCTTATCCTCACATGACTTAAGAAGCGGTAAACAGGTAGGACAAACACCATCAAAATTTCCAGAGATTTGGACAATGGTAGATAGCAGCCAGCATCACATTCACAAATCTGACTTGTTCCCAGGCCTACAGAAGTACTGAAGGTATCACCACGCACAAAGAAAATCAAGGTATAATTTCATTAGGATCAATAAAGGACAAGACACCTTGAGGACTAGGTGAATGTAGAATATGTTCTTAGTTACCATTCAGAGGTTTCATTCAAGTGGGGTGGGATGTAGCAGTAATGGAACTGCCAACAAAATGAATTCCTGGCACAACTTCAATGGCAAGAAAACATGCACACATTCAAAGTGTAGGCAGGTCCACACAAATAGAGTTAAAAGTAAAATTTAAGGAGATAGATGTTTGATAGATGGTACGTGATGAACTCCAAAGTGTAGGAAGAACAAAAAATAAAGTAGAAGAAAGATTTCAAGACAGGACAAGGATACAGACCCCCCAAAATCCCACCCCAACAAATTCGCACTCCACAAAAAGTATCGAGAGTACAAAGTGGAAGCAATAAACACATAACCACTCTAAACATGAAAGTCATTACTGACAGACTCCAAATCTAGCAGCAAGAGCAGCACCAGACTGAAGACTACTAGAAGAGTTCCTGTCAGTGTCCTCCATGTGCTGTGCTGCCAGCATACAAGACCTTCGCAAAGCCTGTACCAAAATTCTGGAGCCATGAACACTGAGCTGTGCCTACCTTGGATAGGAGAAAAAAGTAACTTCAGAAAGGAAATTCCTGTAAACCTCTGAGTCTCTTGGAAATACAGGAAAACATCTTGTGGAAGAAGGGCAGGAGTAAGAGCGGGAAGGAACGTTAGGAAGAACTGGAGCTTCCTGAGCTGGTCTATCAGAGGCAGGTGGTCCAAAACAGAACAAGTGACATGATTGGTAGACGTAACAAAGTGCCCCCTTCCTCCCTGTTCAACCTTTCATACTCCCATAATTTTATTCTTTTCATACCTCAAATGGAGTTTATTACAGTAAAAAAACCCTGCAAGTTACTGAAAGCAAAATAACCAACCCCAAAACAGGCAAGGTAAGTGGTATGAAGTTCAAGGGTGATAGTCACTACTTTATCACAGGATCACAAAATCCTAAGGGTTGGAAGGGACCTCAAAATATCATCCAGTCCAACCCCCCTGCAAGAGCAGGGTAACCTAAATTACATCACACAGGAACTTGTCCAGGTGAGCCTTGAATATCTCCAACATAGATACTGTTCCAGTGCTCTGTCACTCTCACAGTAAAGAAGTTTCTCCTGATGTGCACATGGAACCTCCTATGCTCCAGTTTACACCCACTGCCCCTTGTCCTATCACTGGACATCACTGAAAAGAACCTAGCTCCATCATCCTGACACTCACCCTTTACATAGTTGTAAACATTGATGAGGTCACCCCTCAGTCTCCTCTTCTCCAAGCTAAAGAGATCCAGCTCCTTCAGCCTCTCCTCATTAAGGGAGATGCTCCACTCCCTTCATCATCTTCGTGGCTCTGCGCTGGACTCTTTCAAGCAATTCCCTGTCCCTGAATTGAGGGGCCCAGACCTGGACACAATATTCCAGATGTGGCCTCACCAAGGCAGAGTAGAGGGGGAGGAGAACCTCTCTTGACCTACCAACCACACCCTTTCTAATGCACCCTAGGATGCCATTGGCCTTCTTGGCCACAAGGGCACATTGCTGGCTCATGGTCATCCTCCCATCCACCAGGACCTCAGGTCCCTTTCCCCTTCACTGCTTTCCAGCAGGTCAACCCCCAACCTGTACTGGTCCATGGGGTTGTTCTTCCCCAGATGCAAGACTCTACACTTGCCCTTGTTGAATTTCATCAAGTTTCTCCCTGCCCAACTCTCCAGCCTGTCCAGGTCTTGCTGAACAGAAAGTTTGTCACTGAAGATCAATCCTGTCACCTACTAATCAATTTGAGTCACATTTGTGGTCTTGCTTTATTTGCTGTAATGTACAGTACCTTTGTTATTACTGGTTGTTTTCTTCTTTTTAGACAGGCAGGCATGAATTATTAGAAGTATTAAGCAGGTATAATTTTCTGAGCAATGTTTCTAAAGTGTGTTGGTTAAGCTAAAAACAAAGATAACTGAAGCAGTGTGATAACTGAACTTCAGACGTAGTGAGGGAATTTCTGAACTCAAGTCTATGCCTAAAGGTTGTAATTTTGTATGCTTGGAACTGGAACAGGGTTCAAGATACCAGAACAGGCAAGTGAGCTTTAGAGAAACAAATCACAATTTCAAGTTAAAGAACTTGTCTTCCCCAAGATGTTTTCTCTAGTGTGACAAAGCAAAACTTGACTAGGCAGGTGATTATGCCTAAGGCAAAATCCATGCTGTAACTGTTAAAATGGTATGAGAGAAGAGTTGCTGGAGTTCATTCCTTCCCCACCCTTGACAAGTCTGGACTACACACGAAGATCAACTAATACACTTGTCTGGTATTTCAAATATCAAAGTTACAACACTTGTTGCTGCTCTAAAAAACAAAATCCTCATCTTTGAAGAAACAAACTTCAGTCTGACATGTTGTTGAATTCAAGGTCCTTAATGTAGCAATGCATGCTCAAATACACAATCCAACATTGGGAATGTATGTCACCAAGCTGTCAGCAGGTCTTGCAAAATAACAAATGCTAGTGATCTAGATTTATGGAGATTGTGCATGCTACCTTATGCAGAGAGCAAATTATAAAACATGGGTAATACTTCCAAAAAACAAAATAAATGAGGTTATCTATGTGAAGCAAGACCAAGTTATTTCTGTTACTCTACACAAGAAATCCCCTGGATGGCCTGCTATTGGTGGCCAACAGATCTCTGCCATTTCAAATCACTTCTGTGTGTATAGAATGACTTACAAACATCAGTACTTCCCAGTTGTAAGTAAAGAAGAATGATTTCTTTGGAGTGAAATCTTCAATGTATTTTTGCATAACATGTTTTGTAACACATAGACAGTAACTAGATAAAGCCATTTAAATGATGATATATCTTCATAGAATCATAGAATAGTTAGGGTTGGAAAGGACCTTAAGATCACCTAGTTCCAACCCCCCTGCCATAAGCAGGGACACCTCATGCTAAGCCACGTCACCCAAGGCTTCATCCAACCTGGAACTTTAAAAATAGAATTATTGATGTTGTAGAAGAAAACTGGTAAGGATATTATGAATGCACGGGGATTATTACAGAACAGTGAGATGTTGATACCTTTTATTAGGAAGCATGTCAGCTTCAGGCATAGAAGAATCAGTTGTTAATGGGAATATTCTGGACTGTATTTTATTCATTAGGAGACTCTCATACTATTCTTAAGATCATGCAAGACTCAAGCAGAGGGCTGGAAAGCTCTTCACTAAATAAACTCATTTGGTTGGTAAGGATGTGACTTGGGACAACACTCTCACTTTTTTTTTAAGTGAGAAGTGTTTTGAAGTTTAAAGTCAAGATTCTGGTGCGAACTCTTCAACTAGTTTCGTGCTTACATACCACAACATTTACAAGAAGACAACAAAATATTTTAATTTAAATATGCCCTATACTATAGAACTGTATAAAATACCAATGAAGCATTCATTTGAACATTAGAAAAAAAACCCAAAATAAACCCAAGAAACAACAGGAAAAGCAAGCAGCACACTGCAGTAATGATAACAGAAGGTGGCATAACCCAGGATATACAACCAGAAATGCAGCCAAGTTACTGTTTCACAGCTGTTGCTTAGAACTACCAGCAGAATGGGAAACACACTGTAACCATCCCAAGACTTCCATGGTTTCTAGCGTCCACCTTGTTATGCAGATGCCAGTGTACTAAAAATGACAAAAACCATATTAGTATTTAACATCATGTTCTTTTTAATCGAAAGGTAGCACCGATTTCTTCGGAAGCAACAGTAACTACCTGGATTTCTAATGCAAAAGAAATGCTTTAATTGGTAATCATGGAAAGATGGAAAAAGGACAGAACAGGAGTTATTCCAACAATTTTAAATTAAATGAAGTGAAACACTAAGTCCAGCAGTAATTTGAGAAACATGGAAGAAATCTTGGAAAGGTTTAAAGGCAGTTGTAGCAAACCTACAAAGTTTCTCTCTGTTTTATTTATTTTGCATGTTAACAAGCAGTACATGTATCAAGCTGATTGTTACACCTTAGTAACACAAAATAACCTTATGCACCCCCATGTCCATAAAACATGGCTCCATCAACACATGGCATTAGCTCTTCTTAACATTGTTAACATGGTGAGAGGGCTACTTGAGTCAGGTCCGAGTACCAGTGTTATATATTCCTGCTCCCTGTAGTCACAGGGTACCAATCTCTGTTTTCCTCTGTATTATAAGAGGCCTTCAATAACACTGCACCACAGCTTGGAATGGTTTCATTTCCTATTTTTTAAAAAATATATTATTTATTTAAAAACCAAGGTGTGAACCTGGGCATTTCAGTCAATGTTTGCTTCAAATGGCACAGAATGGATTTCCCACCTACAAAACTCTTTCTCAGACCAACTCCAGCAAAAGCAAACAGAGAATCATTGTTTGATTTCTAAAAACATGTTGAGAAGCTTCAAACATCTCCTTTCTAAAACTGTAAGTTACATTTTCCCCCAGATTTCAGTCACTACCTCTTAAAAAAAAAAGAAAAATAATCCTGAAATCTATTTCGAATTGAGGATCTCCATTTAAAAAACCAAGTAGTAAAATACACTTCTGTCTTCTTTCTTCCTCTGAACTTGTACACCATGGGCTTCTGTCTTTTAACACTAACAATATAAAAAGCCCTAAAGCTTCTCCCACAGATACTCATTACTTAAGTATGCATCATTACTTGGCATTAAACATTTCTAAATACCAGCTTATTTTGGAAGCAAAGCTAAGAAAGATTGTATTTATGGACATAGAAAGTCAGTAGAAAAGGTACAAGTGTGTAGCTTGTAGAACAGTTCACATCGGGAATGAACAAGGAAAAGGCACTCCATCTCTCTTTGCTGTTCTACACTACACTCTGTGTGCAATTTTTCAATCACTGTTAAACCTTTGCTCACAAGAATGCAGATTCATATACTGAGTAGAGTTCTCATCTCTTCAATATCATGGTTTTCACTGAAAAATTACATTGCTGTGAATATGCAACATTAACTTTATTTATACATTTAAAAGTACTTTTTTTTTTTCCAAATGAGAAAGTCAAAGCTACCAAACAGATGTTACTGAAGATATAAATTATTTGAACTTAAATAATTTAAAATTAACTTGTTTAAACAACTTTCCTATTGCACTTTTTTCATTACTTTGCGAGATAAAACCCTACATAGGCATTTTAAAGGTTAAAATCTTAAAAGCACAAGTTACATAGCACCAAAATTAGGTGCTGAGGAAACCTTATGCCTGCTGGAAAATGAGTGCCAATAAAAACAAATATAAATATATATGTATATACACATCTAGTAGTAAGTCCAGGATGCTGAGATAATAAATACTTTAAACAATTCCCCAGATTTCCAGAAACATGTGAGAAACTATAGAAAATAATGCAAAGTTACTTTAGAAGACCAAGAATACACATGCACAAAATCTATTTTAAGAAAAAGGTTTAGAGTTCCCATACTTTAAAACCAGCTGTTATCGCTATGTACTCCACACAATGACTAGCCTATTAGTTTGAGGATTTTTGTGAGTCAGAACAAAGAAAGCTTCCCCCAGCTGCTTTATAATGGAACAGCTTATAGCACCCCCCCAAAAAAATAAACCTAGCTTGTCCTGTTATGTCTCAAAATGTCTTCTTCTGCCTATCTTCTGTTCCCAGCAATCTGGGAATACCCTCATGGCATCCATTAACTCGCAGCATCAAGAGTAAGGATGAAACTTCCTATATTTTTTCTGAGCAAACTTATACTGGAATTTCTCCTATCGTAACTGCTGCTGTTGTCACCAAACCTGTGACCTGCTGTTTCCACAGTAAATTTTCCCCTTGTATATGTCTACTTGCAACCTTGGAAAAACAACAGCAGTTCAACTGAAATGGGTAGGAGTATAATCTGGCCTTCTCGTCTGAATAATTTTTGGTTTGGGTTTCTTTGTTTCTTCTTCCACATCGTTTTCCTGGTCACTCTCGCATACGTGGACGACAACACTAGGAGTAGTGTCAGTTGCAGCATGTAGCTCATACTTTTCGCCTGAAAGTTAAAATATCAGCAAAACTTGTTAAAAAGCATCCATTCTGTAGAAGAGTATGAAAGAAATTAATAAGAGAAGAGGAATACATAAAAACGCATAAGTAATACACTTGACAATAACCTGATGCCACAAGGCATTAAACGGTGCAGGCAAGTGCATTGCCAATAGTCACATTTACCGCTCCAAAGTATTTTGGTTCTGTTTTCAAATCAACATAGCTCGGCTGCTTGCTTAAAAGCAAGTTTATGTATATTGCCCTAGGTATTCAAGAAAGCATTCTACATGAGCAGTTGTAAGTCTTCTTGGTGGGTATTTGTAATTTTAAAGCATGCAAGATTATCTACCCACTGTACCACATTCAAGAAGACTTTGTTTTCCTGAATGACAGCAAAACCACAGCATCTTCCTTCCCCCAGAAAGCTTTCAGTTTAAGAAAGCTTGATACAGCTCTTCCTACTTCACACAGAGGTGCTCTAACACTGTTCTTACATTCTGTGGAGGAGCACAGCTAGTTAGCAGGCTTCATGCACATATAATGTCAAACACTCATATAATACAACCAGTGTGTAGAAGTGCTATGATACAAAATTTATTGACCACTGTGCAGTCTAGTTTTTTCATAATAAAAAGAATTGCTTTTAAGTCTAATCTTACATTATGCCAGGGAAAGAGCAAACTATCTCCCTTTCACCACTTTCCCAAGCAGCTCCCCTGAATTTTTTTCCTTGTTACTTTATACTCACAACCCCTCAGTGGAAAGAACAGTTTCCATTAAGACCACTACAGTGATATGCACATCAGCTGTCCAGAAGAGCTAACACCTGTGCCAAGCAGCACACTCTAGTGTGTCAAGGCTCTGAAGTGGTCTCTGCTGTTTCCCTCAGAACTTTATGAAGAGGAACTGGTGCAACAAGCAGCTCCGAAAAGGTTCTTGCCTCCAGTTCTTCAGAAACACACAAGCCATTGTGCTAGAGTAACCTTGCTTGTTCCTTGGTACCAAGTCATTAACTCCATATTCCAACAAACATCACAGTCAAGAGGCAAGCTTTATAGAGCTCAACATTCACAGTCTATATGAAAAATCTCATAGGAAAAGGAATCACAGATCTGTCAACGAGCTTACTGCAGGGCATGTCAATAACAGAGCTTTCAGGGGGAAAAGAACCAACTTTTACTGCTTAATAAGCCCTTAAGTATTTAAGATCTACTGGTATCTTTTTGGTATTGCTAAAACTTAAAAGGAAACTTTTAATTAGTATGTGTGTATGAAACTACTGTTTACTAATACATTTTTTCTGACATCTCAAGTTTACCTAGTTGATAGTAATTAACTCAAAAAATTCTAGAAATTCAGACAGTTTTGTTTTACTCAAACAAAATTCTACTGTTTCTACTCCTCCTTACCTGGTCCTAACTTGGAGATAGCATATAAAAGGTCATAGTTAATGACTGGAGTAGCATCTTCCACTTGCTTCCAGCCAACAGGTGGAGAGGCAGGAGGGGAAATCAAAAACTGTTTGTCAGGATTTGGTGGCGCTAAATGGGAGCTTCCAATGTGCAAAGTCTGGAAAAAGTATAAAAGCAAATGCTGTTTCACTATTATTAATGAATCCATCATTCATGAGCAGTTTTAAGGTCTGGATAGATGTTATGCTGTAACAGGCACTCAAGGTGGCAGCATGTAACTATATTACTGAAGAGAGCTATATGAAAGACTCAGTATACAAAATATAGACAAGCCACCACATTCATTAACTCTAATGAAACATGCAATGAATTATGCACATCCACATCTTCTCATCATGGATTTTTACAAGAATTTCACCAGAAATTATCTGCCTTTCAAATACTGAAGTAGGAAGAAGCTGCATATGGGCTTTAAGGCCTAATGACAAATGGTGTTGAAACTCATTACCACAAGTGAGAGTGGTGAGAATTCTAGAAGGTATATAAATAAACTGGCTCCTTCAGGACTGTCCCTAGGGACATCTGAAACAGACACACATAGATTAATTTTCCCATTTATTTGTGGAGGAAAATACACAGCAGCTGCCAAACCCCCCCCCCCCAGATTCCCAAAAC
>NDXB01009325.1:133045-149452 GCA_002631895.1 Agapornis roseicollis
ACCTGAGTTTTACCTCTTTAGCAGCAGAGCTAGCCAGCTATAGAGTTGCACTGATAGTGATCTCCAAGTACACACATGTGCTAACCATACGATTTGCAGCAGTGAGAGCAGGATCACCAGGTAGTCCTGAACCTGCAGCTCTTTGGATTCCCTCAGATACTACTTGAGCAAGCATGTGTGTCAATGTGTACTGCTGGCAGAGCTACTTGGCTTTCCCCACCCCATTAACTCCTTTGATTGTGCCGACTACTGTCATCTACTCCCTTTCCCCCAGATTATCAAAACAATACAGAGGGAGACATAAATGTGAAGTAAGCAACACCTCCAAATACTTGTACCTTTGGAATAACCTGTGATCCTCTAATCAAACTGAAAAATATCAAGTGTTCATTAGCATGACTGAAGACCTGTGGAAACTTATCATGCTTAAGTTATGCTTTAGTAACTTGTAAGGATAATCATAACAAGACTTACCTGAGCAAAATACAGTTTTATTTCCTTTCCAAGGAACTCTGTCTTGTGCAACTGGATTCTAGCATCTGCTGCTGATAAAGGGTTACTGAAATTTATTCGTACTCTTTTGAAGCTCTTAAAATACTGAAAGGTGATATCTTTGTCGAATGTTCTAAACAGTGATTCAAATTTGGCCTGAAAAGAAAGGACCAGAGAAGAAAGTTAATATGCAAAACATTACACTTTCTTTAAAGAAATATAGAAATAAATTGCAGTCACTAGTAGCAGCATACTACCACTCTTGAATATTGATCTATTTATAACAGCTTAGATTTAGTATTCTTCTTCTCTCTTTTTATAACAAATTTGTCTAACCTAGCACTTGTTGGCTATATAGCAGCTTTTTTCTTCTTTACTGAAAATGAATTATTATTAGTGTTGGACATGATACTCTGAGTTAGCGACACAAAGAAATAACAGTATTGGTAAGAAATTGAAAAGAAATGCTTGCCTTATAAAATTAATATACAAAAATAAGTCTGTCAGGAACACCTTTGTCTGAGAATGTCATTTTCAAGGAAACCAACACAACAGTTTTAATAGAAGAAAATGTAAAACCAAAAAAACAACCAGCAAAACAAAACATATTTGCAAGGTAAATGTTCTTTTTCTGCAGTGTCTCAGCATGCATAATAAAGTTCATGAACGTCTCCTGCTTTAATAGCTGCTACTTTAAGAAAATTAACATACCCTTACTGAGCTCTGGTTTTAACAGCCTCTTCTACTTTTGAAACTGAATTCTAAAAAAGCTCTATCTTTTCTAAAAAGTCTTCAGGATGAACCATACAGCTCCCGAGGGACCTTCGGCACATTCCTTGTTTTGACTGTATGGTAAGAGTAGGAACTGGACCAAAACCTTATACCTTCATAGATCTGCAGCTGTCACTTTGCTGTCCTATCTGTGTGAAAGACTGAAACACCTTTACCATCAGCTGGTTATTTTCATTTTAAACTTTGGGTTTGTGCTCCTAGGGCATCTATGCAAACCTGACTTGGCTATTTTTCATATAATTTACATGAAGAGTGCTTCCAGTCTTACTTTATGATGCCAGATACATAGATGAGAAAGAAGCAGGAGGTTCTGAAGCTGCCATGCTTTTGCAAAGTGTTTTAGGCTCACATTGAGAACCCGGTAACCAGTCACAAGCCCTTTTTCACTGATGGCAATAGATCAAGCATTCAGATTTCAGGTATTTTTTTTCTCTTCAGAAAAGCTTACTAGAAGATCAATACAAAACCAAAATAAACAAGTAAGTAAAATCACACTGCCTCATTTTTTTTTACTGTTACGCTTTGAATTAGTAGGGAAAAGCAACAAATGTTACATAAGAAGGCAGCGATTACTTCAAATTTTGATTTTCCTTCCTGAAAAGTTCTGCTTCACAGACTCTCCACAGCCATGCACAGAACCACTATGCTTCAAAGATAAAGTATCAGAGCTGCCCTGCTTCTTGCTGCGCCACACTTAGGCTTCTTCAAAACGAGCTCCGAAACAAGGCGAGGACCCTTCACACACAAAGCCTGTATCTGCTAGCCTCCTGTACTCTGAGAGTGCTGAATGCAAACATGAAAATTCAGTAAAAACCACACTAAGTTGCATTTTAAAGTTCCCATTCAACACAAACTCAGAGAGTACCTGCAAGATTTGTGCCATATACATATATATATATAATGTGTGTGATTCTAAAGGTCATAAATGTCCTAGCAATACAACAGTAAACAAAATGTTATTCTTGTCCCTAAGGTATCCTAGCAGTCAAAAATTCACTGTATCAGGACTGGATTACTTGCATTACATTAATTCTAATCAGTTAAATATAAACCTGAGAGGACTTCTTATAGTTTTAAGATTATTCTCTTAACTACAGTGTCAGCCAAAAAAACCCCATGGAAAGTATAAAGCGTACTATAAATGATGTGAATCTTACTACCAGAATTATAATTTAAACATTTGCTGAAAGCGCGTATGCAAGTGAAGAGTACTCTATACAGTCAAAGAAGTCTGGAGGTAAACTTCTGAGCATTTTCAAGCCCACACAGTTTAAGATACAGTAACTTTCAGAGTTCGTAATTCATGTCAGAGCATACTGTTGCAGGCTCAGGACCCAAGACCTGGGTCATAAAGGTATCTTAGACAATTTGAAACAGCAGCTACATACTTCAGTATTCCAGTAGTGCGCAGGAATAAACCACAAATAATAGAACATACCCTTGTTTCTGCTTGATTGAAGACATCGCTATCTGCCACGCAGGCAATCAGAGAACTAAAACTGTAGTTAAAATTTCTGAAATGCATTTTATGCTTCACTAAAGCAATGCTTGCTGTTCCACAAGAAGCCAAGGACTTAAGGAAGCTGCTGGTCCTGCAGGCAGCGTTTATAAGGGAAACAAGTCCAGCCCCTCAACAAAAAAAAAAAGAAAAGAGAAAGAAAGGTTTCAGAGCATCCTGTATGTGACAGCGAATTCCTGAACAAAGTCCTGCATGCTTTGAGGCAGTCAGGAACAAAATGTAAGCTGCGACTGGAAAGAGGTGACGTCAGCACATTAGTCAGCTTCCCTATGCTAATTACCAGTGCTCGGGAGGATGGAAAAAACAGCTGAGGTTTGCACAGCAGCTGCTTTCTCGAGCCTCTTGCAGCATAGTTTCCACTGGTAGTAATTCCATTCAGCACTCAGACAACATGCTCTTCACTGGAACGGGACAACCCATCTTAAGATGGAAAATGTTACTGCTAAAGGACCAAAGTCTAGAGTAATAGGCTGTAATTAGCCAGGAGGAAAATTGCAAGACTTCGGAATGGAAAACAAATCCCTCAGGTCAATAGCTTTTGGTAATTTTGTGGAAAAATACACAGACTGATATTTAGAGATTAGGAGGAATTGATTTGGGAAAATACTTTTCCCCCTATTACAGTGAGAAGTCTTTTTGAAGATTTCTTCAAAGCAACTATATAGACTAATTACCATTCTCACTTTATTCAAAACCTCATTCTGAGCTTCAAAAACTGCTGAGACTTTTTGTTTGGGGGTTTTTCTACTTTTCTTTAACCAGGACCACCATTAGAAATCTGCTGGCAGTGTTTTCAGAGCCAACCTGAACTACTGACAGTACTGATGAGGTATGAAACCCACATTTCTGTCATTTTGTGGTTTATCTGTATCCCAAATTCAGAACATTTCCCACAAAGTAGCATAGAACAGTCTTTTTTGGGGGGAGTTTTGGGGTTTGTGAGGGTTTTTTTTTCCTTAAAAAGAATAAAGAAAAAAAAAATGTCAAGAACTATTCAAAAACTCAGTAACATTTGAAGTAATTCACTAAGTTTAAACTGAAGCTCTTACAAGCTATTTGGAACTCTCCTTTGCAGTTTCAAACTGAAGTTTATAATAGAATCAAGAAGTGCAATTTGGTTCATGTTACTGTATGGGGCTCTGACAGAAGCACAGTTTTATGAAATACTTGCAGACAGTCATAATTTTAAAACCTTATTTCATAAATATTTAATCATGTGTAACTACTCACATGAATAGCCTCCTTTATTTCCAGTGTCTCTACTTACTTGCTCCAAGTTAAGGATGCTTATTGTGCCACAGTCTAAAATTCTGCATTTAGCTGTCAAACTCTCTGCTATTGTAAAGTTACCTTAGCGTGAAAGATGTACTCATATCAACCTCCTAGCACCTTTTCTTAGAAGCCCTTGAAAATCAGCTCAGCACAAGAAAAGAGAAGATGCTTGGAAGAACAACTCAACAATTGGTATAGGTGCTGTCATGGAGATTAAAATCAACTCTGAAAGATAGCAACAGGTTAACAAGCCCCCACAGTTCTCTAGGAGCACTTAACATACTGGATGCCTGAGGGACAGAAAAGATAGGGAAAAACAGCAGCTCCCTTCTTCCCCCTGACCTCCCAGGAAGATGGGATGCAGTGGCTATCCAGCCCCCCTCAGCACTACCGAGATCTGGACTGGGCACACATACAGTGAGAACAGTTCCCAAGCCCATGGGCTGTACCCACAAACACAGATACCTGAGGATTCATAAACAACCACCATGCCAACCAGGGAACCTGAACTCACATAGAAAATCATGCTGAGTATGTCTTCAATCCCTTGCCCTGGAATTAGGTTAAGTGTCTTAAAGATTTCAGAAGTGGAAACACCAAGTATGACTCTGTAGACCAGTGATCATGATGCTCATCTGGAAAATATGGCCATGAATCACCTGAGCACAAAATGAAAACAGGCTTTCCACATCCTAGATGAATGCTATAGTTTCTGATAAGAAAGTAAAGAAGGTCCCCCCCTTTAACCTGCTACTGAGTCAGTCATTTGGCATACTCTAAGACTACCAAGCCACCTGCATCACCTCTGTGGGTGATAGGTAGAAAGAATATTTGAGCCTCACAAGGCCTACACAGGAGGCAGTTTCAAGCTGCTGAAGACTTCGGCAACCTAGCTGCAGACCTTTACATAGCTAAGTGTGTCAAAGCTTCCTAGGAGTCCAGTGATTGTAAAAGTCTGCAAAAGCCCCATTTTGGACTTCACAGCTTAAAGTAGGATAAGTAGATCTCATGTACTTGCATTCCTTTGTAACTATAGACTTAGATTTTTATACTCAGATCCCATAAAGAGTAAAGACATTAAAAATACCTCCGATTGGTACCCTCAAGACCACCTACACATTACTGGAACCTAAAGAAAAATTAGTTTACAAGTCTTTCAGATATAACTGTCATCTAAACCAGGACTGTAGCCTGCTGTACTACTGTAAACAAACCATCTATTTTTGAGAACATTTAACATGTCATAAAATGGTTTTTCACAGTGCTCTCTGGATATAAAATAAATATTGAGTCTTCTATTGATACATACTATGTCTTCATTTTGCCCAGTTAAAAGGACAAAGAAAATAAACCAGTCCTAATCTGCTCTATTTTACCCTTAATATTTTTGGTAAGGTTGCATTACCCGTCTCTCTTAAAGAAACAATTCAATTAAAAAAAGAAAAAAAAAGATGGTTGCACATTACTCCATTCACAACACAGAATAAATTGGGAATTAGAATTCTGGGGGAAGTGAAATCCCTTTGAACTGGTATAATGTCCATAGTGCTATTCTTGATTAGAACAAAAATGCAGTCTACAATGTTTCAACTAGTAGATTTAAGGCAGCAGCACTGTGTTGGGAGCCCCAGATCTACCCTAGAAATGAAGAGTCAAAGTTACAAAACCACCATTACGAAATCCTGTCAGTGTTGCAATGTTACTCCTCAGGTGTTCAGGTCTTGTAACATTTGCTAACCACATGCTAACAAACTGACTGGAACAAGAACATGACAAGACTATCAGAACTCCCGGGTTTGATGTTCTGATACAAAATCAGAGTACAGATTCTTCCTCATCTTCAAAGCATTTGCTGCTTTTTGTTGTCTCTTTGAGACTCCCTAGTGACCTACAGAAAGAACGAGGGCAAAATTACCTGCTTCAAGATATATGCTATCATCTAGATACCAAATAACTTCTGATACCAAAGAATACAAAGTTCATGAGTGCAATGGGATGCTGCTGTACTTGGGGCAACAAGATTCAGAGAAACCAACCTGGGCAAGAATAGTGACAACACAGTCAGCCCTGCTTTCTCAAGTTTCACCTCTATCTTGAAAGGTACACAGATTCCAGGGCTTAAAGTACTAAAAACTGCAGCCAAGATACTCAGTGCAGACCTAAAGTACTCCCTAACATCATTAGCGCCTGACAGATCCTCCACTAGTAGCACTTCCCAGGCAGAGAAATTCAACAGCGACCATTTTTTAATTACTTCCGGAGGTGAAAGGAGAAACAAGGATTCAAATGAGCATACAGAGCGGTGGGAACACAAGATGATCGAATGCCATAAATAGTTCTATAATTTAATCTCCACATGCAGTAAAATAGGTAAGGCACAGCAGAGGAGGAAATGCGATCACAGAAGTAGGAAAAAAGGCAAGTCACAAAAATGACTGTTCACTGCCAATAACTACATTAGCAAAGCTAACAATCTGAGGAAGAAAATGAACATGAAAATAAATGTGTTGGTAATTCTGTAAGCTAATAAAATGATCACCTATGAGCTATAAATCAGAACAATGCACTCCATTCTTTTCTCTCATCCCTGGCAGACTTTTACAATTGCCCTTGGAGGTGCTCTTTACGTAATCCCTGTACTCCCTCTATATATAATTGCTGATCTTTTGCTATCAACATATAGTTTCTATTCCTGTCTTCATGTTAATTATCTTGGCCTTAGTCCTTACTTATGACAGGGATAAACATCTTGAAGACCTTCAAGTTATCCAGAATGAATAATCATACTGGTTTCATTTTCCCAGTGGTTGGGAGAGGGAGGGGCAGACAGTAAAGTACAACCAACTTCTAGAACTATCCATGCATGCCTAGGGTCAGTAAGCTCTGCTCTGTGCCAGCATGCACCTGAGTTCAGACAACCTTCTAACCTGTGCTGCTCTGTCAGCACATATTATATGTCTGCATGGTACAGGCATGCTGAAAGAGAATGGGAAAAACTAATAAACATTCCTTTATAGAACAGAACACTCATCTAGCACATGGCTCCAGCATGCTTTCAGGTAAACACAAAAAATCCCCAGAACTCAGGGCCACTGGGAAGGCAAGTAAGTTTAACACATAAAGGGCTAATGAGCACATCCTTAACTGCATATTTTTCTTTACTGCCTTTAAGTGTGCTCTGCAAACACTGCCATCAAGAACAGTAATATTCTCCATCATGAAAAGAATCTTCTTTTCCCTGCCCTTGCGATTCAAGAAGTGGGTTATTATTATGTGGATGTTTGTGTTCTGGAGTTTGTTTTGTTTTGAAACTTACTTGGTGAGCAAGAGAAGTCACATCAGTGCTGGCTGGCTCAACCAAAGAGCTAGGAGTGAGAGCAATGAGTTAAGCCCCTTGCCTTAAAATGTCTGTACAATTCTTAGGCTCATTTTACTAGCGAAAACTTAATCAGCTTCCTGGGACATGATTTCTTTTTGTAGGTCTGACAGGATTTGTTGTGAAGTAAAATTAACTGGCTGACTGATCATACTTGAGTATACACTTTTCTCCAAAAAATCCTTCCAATAGCCTGAGCACAGGGAGACTGACAACCTTGAGATCTAATTCAGAATACTGGAATAGTTATACACCTACTCATGCAGTAACATAGCCCTTAACTGTGAGCCATACAAATTTCTTCCATGACAGGCAAACCCAGATCAGAAACACTGGAAGAAGAAGGGAGTCAGAATCCTCACACAACTGAAAAGATTCACGAACAAACAGCTTCTTCTCTTTTGTGGTTAGGAAAACTAAGTTTTTCTAAGGTTATATACTCATTGATTTTATATGCTATGCATTGATCAGATCATCAGAAAGATACTACAAGCAAAATGAGTATATACATCAAGTTAGTACATCACTAGAGAAATAATCTGCAATAAACCACCTTTTTAACAAGCAAAAAAAGAATCTTTAATGTTATGAAATAACTGCATGGATGGTATCTGCAAATTTATTTACAATAAAAAAAAAAAAATCACACAGAGCACAGCAATATAAACACACAAACTGGTTTTCCAAATAACACAGAGCTACGTGCAGTGTATTAAATCAAGGTAACACCCACACAATGACAAAATGGAAAAATGGGCATGAAGCATGGAGTTAAGACTGTCATCATCAGCTCCTCTCATTAACTTTGTTTATAATAGGGAACAGCAAACACATGACCACTTATGCTTACAAGTATTTTAGTCACTGAATTTCCAGTCATAAAAATAGAGACAAAAATTTGTGCAGTTTTAACCAAATTTAAGCATCTGATTCCATACAATAGCATACACAGAAGAAAACTCTGCTGTATGACATCAAGCCAGATCAAGTACTTGCATATAGGAACCATTCAAAAATATCCAGTGGCTATAAAACTCTGAACTTCTGGACTGTACTTTTGTCTCTAAAAAGCAACTTTTCAGAACATGCAGAAGCAAGCAGAAAACCTATGAAGATTCTGAATCTTTACTAAGATGGTACACATGCTTAAGATGCAAGACTCAAATACCTTTATATACATAAAACTATAGAAGGCCAAATGCCAATCAAACAAGTTTTTTTTCAAAAAGCTACCTATTTCTCCTGTATTTGTTTCTGTTTAAATTTATTAACTCATTTGTTTTAATTACAAAATTACCTACAGTAGAAAGAACATATCATGAAACATCAAGTCTCTTTGCAGTGATTGGGTAGGGTGACTGAAAAAGGGAAGGAGAAAGTTCTTGCAAATAAATATTTCTCCCACCCACACCACAGAGAGATAATTTGGTTTCAAATAATCAAAACAACCTTCAAGAAGATGCCTCTTAAAAGTGTACAGAAACACCTGAAAAAGACTGTCCAGCAATATTACAGTTCAATCCATTATGTGCTGGGGGTGGGCTGCAAGACAAAAAAGTAAACCTACAGAATAAAAAGCCAAAGCCAAAGACCAAGATGATAATCTTTAACCGAAACAAATGTAAACAAGATCGTTCCCATGGCCAGACATTGTCGCAGTGTTGATTACTTATTTCTACTTAAGGCGGAAAGGGAAGGAAAAGGCGATGAGGACAATAGTATGGTCTATAACTCCTGGCAGAAGTGGTGCACATGACACATTAGAAAAGGCTAACTAAGGAAAGGGAAGGGCAGGAAATCCTTAAACAACTCTTCTAACTTAAACTTGTTAAAGGCTTCTATAAATATAGATATCTATATAAATCCTTCCCTCAGAGTGGAGATTAAAAAAGGGGAAAGAGGAAAATTCTCCAAAGATCATCTATATTTATTATGAGCTAAAAAAGAACAAGGGCTTTTAAACCAAAATGTGTTAATAGGCCATTTTTGCCTACTTTAAAATAAAGCATCTGTAAACTATTTACAGCAAAATTAAAGGAAGTTGCTTGTTATAAAAATGTTCCCACCCTCCAACATACAGATAGTATCCCATAAGCACTGTGTAACTAAGGAAACATATGTATTCTTCCTACCACTATAACTAGGAAAACTTATCAGTAGTCTGACCTTTTCAAGGTTATCTGAATACCAGTGTGTGTGGGGGGAAAAATCCAGACAGTAATCAACAGATCGGTAGATTTGCAAGCCGAAGCCATTTAGAGAAAGAAAGAAAGAAAGAAGGGATATGCTAAACACATCAGCTAATAAAAGAAAAACAGCTCTGGAGATTATTTCTTGAGTGAGGGGGCACCTTCTGAAGATGAAGAACACTTGGTTTTGTAAAAAGAAACAGCTGTAAAGTTATTTATAAGTTGGATTCAGTGGAGGGAAAGGTCCAGGGGATAGGGCACATGCTGACAGTGAGAGCCATGCATTCCTTCAGCACGTCACACATTTCTGACACACAGCTGGAGTGCTCCACTCCAACGCTTGCCTCTGCACATCGCCCATGCATTAGGGTAAGCTAAAGGGCATCGAGGAATGCTGGTGCTGGACTTGTACACTGATATCTAAATTATGCCGTGTTTGAAGGCTGAACAGAAACGGCCCTTTAATGTTAACCTAGATATAGTTAAATGTTGACAGTGATGTAAACTGAACTATCTTCAGCAGCTGAAACAAGTAGCAATGAGGAATAGAAGTTTATGGAACACTTATCACCTTGCGACAGCTTATAAGAAAGATGTAGCAAAAGACACAGAAATGAAAGTTCCCCAAACCTTTGTGATGCTAGGAGGGAAAGAGACCTCAGGAAGTGATCTGGCAGTGTGTCACAATCCAGTCCCACAACTGACAGCATTTCATTCAAGCCCTATCAAAGTGAAGGCAGCGTGGTCAAAGCTCCCCAATACCAGATGTTTCAGCATCAAGCACACACTCCCAAAACTCCTTTTTTCCACCCTGGAGCCAGAAGCAGCATTCACAACACAAATAAAAAATGCTAACAGAACACTGAAGCTAAACTTAGTTTATGAAATTAAAAAAACAAGACAATAAGTTATATCTGCTTTGATATATACACATGTAAGTACAGTGATGAAGACACAGTATGTTTTACAAAACAGGGTATTATAAAAACTAAATTTTGAGATGACTGGGCAAGGTTATGATCCAGATTCATGTACTGAAAACTACATCTTCTAAAATCTTATATATATATATATATATATATATATATGATAATAGTAAAACCTTCATGTCAGCATCCTAGTCTTAAATACTGCTTGGAGGGAAAACATATTTGTTTGGCTTTCTGGCTTTATGACACACACACTCATCATCACAGCAGGATTAAAAGGCAGGTGGCATTTTTGGTTCAATATACTTCCAGATCCATTGGAACTATTCAAACAAAGCCCAAAAAAGTCAAGTTATTTTTATCTCCCTTTGTACATTCTAGATAATGAGGGATATCATGCTAAAAGGTCAGTACAGAGGAGAAGCAGTAGAAGGAACAAATCTGTGTCAGCTTATCTTTATTCCCTACCCAACATCTAATCAAGAGTTACCATTATAAAATATAAATCATTGCATAGTAAAGCCTCAGATAAACAAACTTAAGAAACCGAATGACTTTTTCTTTAAGCAACTGAGGGCTTGCTTTCAGATTTGTTTGACATAACAAGATACTGTTTTACTGGCTTCCAGCCCCATGACCAAAGATCTCTGATGGGTATTTCAGATCAACTGGTTAGACAGAGTTCCAAAGTCCTTTAATGCACAAAAAATATAATAAAAAAAAATAAATATAATAAAAAAAAACATAAATCTGAAGCCAGCTGTCACTTCTCCTGATGATGCTGGAGGCTCCTAGGTGCATGCCACCAACCTGTGTTTTGGTGCCATGTTGCTCTTAGCAGCAACCTGTGAGACTTACACCATTAACTCTGCTCCTCCGTTCCACAGACTGCACTGCAATATGACATGTCTGTAATGTTAACTGAAAATTTCAAAGCAAGTAAGAGACATCTGATGGTGGAAACCAAAACCCAGTCATTCTTATCTAACTGTACTCAAACAGAACCAGAGCTTTTGAGCTGCAATGAATCTTCCACAATCACTTTTGGGCAATCAGATCAGCTCCCCGTGACAAGTTAAAACAGCTGTAAGTAGGGAAGAATACAATATTCACTCCTCAGCTCCACCTGTATTTTCCTACTGGAAGGTCTTGAAATTCTGCCATCTGGAGTTTCTCCAGAGCAGATGCACACTCCTCAAGGCTAAAGACAGTAAAAAAAAATGCAATTTGGGCCATCACTGCAATAAACACTTTACTCCCTCAACATAACAGCAACATACCTTTATTCAAACCAGTAGTCTTGGTGGTACCTCTTCCCAGAGGCTGTTTCTCAACATTGCTCTGGTAGAACTCTGGGAATCTGGGTATATTCTCACACCCAAAGTCATGGCACACAGGTGTCATTCTGTGGACTACTCCCCCTCACAGAGGAAGTACAGCTGATTCAAAATCTTCAAGAGCTATTATTACTTTGATGACATTTGCTGCAGTAACATACTGGCTTGCCTACAGTTTAATTACTTTACAACAACTTTGGAACTTTTTCCACTGAATAAAAGAAATTGTGGAGAATGGTTTGGAACAGTCAGCCTTTCCTCACAGGATCTCCAAAACCCAAGAGACAATTTGGTTCACCATTTTATGAATAATTCTTGGAAGTTCCAACCTTATTTCTTCTCCCTTCAATTAAAAAATTTACCTATTAAAGACATGTGAATAGCAAACCATGCTTGCTCCAATGATTGCCAGTTAAGTTAGTAATTTTCTTGATCTTAATTCAACAGCTTTTCACATGACAAAAGAAAACAAAACTTTCAGAAGGTTACCTGCACCTACTGCTGCTATCTCAAAAGGAGAACAAAGAAGAAATCCTACTCAAATTAGTTCTTAATACAATTTAAAACATTTATTTGAAGTCTTAAGCTATGGCCTACACCCTGAAGCTAAATGTCCTTTCAGCAGAAAGCCACAATGCCAAGGGATCCAGAGTTTTGACCACAGAAGTGTGCATTATCTGTGGACATCAGCAAGGCCTCTATGAAGCCAAGTTTGACTTCAGTGATTTCTCTGGATACAGAAACTATCCACTCCACAATTACTCCACTGAGGGATTAAAAAAAGATTGAAGTAACCCACTGATGATTTTTTTTAAGCACAGATTCCAAAAGCACTGCCAAGAAGTAGCTGTTTTGCTGAATAGCCTCTTACAAGATTTATTTTTTAAACAGGACCTTAAAATATAGGAACTGTAGTCATGCTTGCATTATGTAGCCTACATATGTTCAGACAGAATATAAAGAGCTGCGCTCTATCACAGAAGGGCTATTTACAGATTCAATGCGTGATAGTTTTCCAGCCAGCCATCTGAAAAATAAATACCTACAGTGTGCTTATTCCTTCCTTGGAAAAATCCATGACTTACACTTCCATTTCCAAGCATTAAACACAAAATTCCTGTTCACTGACTGGTAACATAAAAGTGGTAATTTGGAAATTCCACTACAGAGTATTTGAGTAACCAACTAGACTCATTTAGAAAATTTTCATATGGAAAGTATATTCCAAAATTTAAAGTCTTTTTTCAACATGTTTCCACGCCTGCAAGGAATTTACTCAAGTGATCCATAGTAAATGGATTACAATTTTGCCCTCATTCGAATATTCTGGAAGGAAATAAACATTTTCATACCATGTATTTATTGGTACCTATTTTTCTATTCATATTAAAAACACAATTCCACCTGGAAAAATTAATAAAGTGCTTTTGCTCTCAAAAGTTTGCAAAACTGCAGTGACTGAATAGTGGACTCGGGGGGGGCAAGGGGGAGAGGGTGCCTTAAGACTTTATATGCTGAGAGCATTTTAGGAGAGAGAAACAAATTCTGTTTAGTTAGAGATAACCAACTTCTGTTTAATGAAATTGGTTTCATTAAGAAAAATATTTTCACTGACAGGCAAAACCAGAACAAGTAAATAAGGGCTGCACAGCATTTGGTCAGTTATATGGATTGATTATACAAACAGAGGCTAATAAAATATGCTAACACTTGTGCAAATTAGCATCCTAAACAGATCATGAATAAACCTGCTGAAAGAATTGAGCCCTCTACAGAAAAATCTCCAAGACACCTTGCTACTTTGTTCAAGAAGTGACATTTTGGAACAAAGGTGTTCACCTGAACTGAACAACCATGATGCTTAGTTATCACCCATTCACGTAATGCCACCCAGAGCCCAGACCAGTGCTGGAATTTCTTCCTGCTCATTTATACCTCAAAGCCTTCTTACACTTGGGAGCTACAAAACATTCAGTCCAGAGTAACTGGTGTCTCTCTGGAAAATACAAGAACAGAGCAAACAATATTTATGACTGCTGTATACCTAGGAAGTACGTTAGAAAGCTCATAAAGTTTTTTCTCACCTGGAAACCAGGAAACAGTCATTAGCTAACAGCATCTAAAAAGGTTAGGAATTTCTGAGGAGCACTCTATGTTCACTCAGAAGATTACTAAAACTATAACCCTATACTCAGACATCATTCAGGGATAATCTCCTCAGGACATTACTTAATCCTTTAAAGAATGATCTGGAAAAAAAAGGCATTGTGTTTTACTTTGAAAGAGCTCCTTCATGCAAGTATAAATCCACAGAAGAAAAATGCCCCTTAAAGTGATACAGTGAGTTTTCTGTCATCAGACAGCAGGCAAGGAATGGACTGCATTGAGCCTCTAAAGTTTTAATAAAGTATGATAGCAGGATAAAGGGTTAAGGGACAGAATTTGTGATACTGTTGCATGAAAATATCAGGGACTGGGCAGAGCAGGAAGACCAAGGAGGAAGCACACAGAACTCTTCTGTCAGCTATTTTGCTTGGCAGAAGCCAGATAGGCAACTTATGTGGGCCTCTAGACAAGCTAGAACAAGTATCAGCAGATATCATAAGATGTAAAGAAGAGCAAATTCAAAACTTTGCAGAAGGTGATGGCCAAGGACACAAATGCAAAGGCAGAGATCTGTTCCACCATCTGTGAAATACAGTGTACAAAGGAATTTCCAAGCTTTAGGGGCTTGCTTACGCTGCGTGCTGTAATAAAATTCTAAAAATTAAAATCACTGAAGTTACCTTAAGGAAAAAAAATCATTTTGGTTTTCCATGTTAAGCTCAATGGTACCTTGTATGGCTACGAATTAATATTTTTAAGCTCTTTTTTGTAATTAAATTTCTTCAGATGCATTTAACTGAAAATGAGAAACCCATCCACCTTCCAAAGAAATTCAAAGTTAAAGTTGCCTAAGTGCCATTTCTTTACATTACCCTCTTTCAAAAATAGCCCAGTAAGTTATCAAGACACAGTTCAGTACAGCTGAACACAAAGTGAACGCAGCAGCTTTCACTTACTAAAGAACAAAATATTTCACATATCTCATTAGACCTAACTGGTCTTATCAAGAATATATCTATGCACAAGCCATTGTCTACACAGAACACTACCCCCAACACCCAAAAGACCCCCCCCAACCAATTTTCCTCTCCTCTTCCTCCCCCCCAAGAAAAAAAAAAAACAAAACACAAAAAAAAAAAAAAAAACACAAAAAAAAAAAAAAAAACACAAAAAAAAAAAAAAAAACACAAAAAAAAAAAAAAAAACACAAAAAAAAAAAAAAAAACACAAAGACAAAAAAAATAAAATCACCAAACAAAAACACAAACCACAACCCAACCTCCTAAGCAGCCCCCAAAAGAACTTGAATGCAATCATCTTTGGTGGAACCAGCTCCTGTCAAGGAAAAGGAAGCAGCAAAAAGCAAGACTTTTCAGTCATTCAATACTCACAGCTTCTTCAGTAAGTCCAAGCAACTCCCTTCCAAACACCAAGAGCCCCCCTAAGCTTTTGGATCAACAGCCCATGTTACAAAAATACTAGTGCAGGATTTGCTTCAAAGATAGTTGTCTTTGAAAACCGTAATCCCTCGCCCTGTGCACTTTTTTCTGGCATTTCTAATATTCCCTTTAAATCTTGTAACACTGTAATTGTAACACAGAATCATAGAATAGTTAGGGTTGGAAAGGACCTTAAGATCATCTAGTTCCAACCCCCCTGCCATAGGCAGATATGCCTTCCACTAGACCAGGTTGCTCAAAGCCCCATCCAACCTGGCCTTGAACATTACCAGGGATGGGGCAGCCACAGCTTCTTTGGGCAACCTGTGCCAGTGCCTCAGCACCCTCACAGAGAAGAGTTTCTTCCTAATATCTAACCTCAATCTACCCTTTTTCAGTTTAAGACATTCCCCTTGCTCTGTCACTACATGCCCCTGTGAAAAGTCCTTCTCCAGCTTTCTTGTGGGCCCCCTTTAGGTATTGGAAGGCTGTTATAAGGTCTCTCTGGAGCCTCCTCTTCTAATTAACACTGTTCAGATCACACCTGCCAGTGCAAAAAGCATGGAAGTTCACACACTTAAATGTGTTTGCATGGGTGAAACACACAGACTGTAGACTTGCCTGATAAGGATGCTGATAACCTGAAAAATAAAATATATTCTTTATGAACCAATAAAGAAATATTTGGTCAATTTACCATACATGAGGATACCATTTCCCATCAGTTCTCTGAAAAACAGTAATCAGTATTGCTGTGTATGTACATTACCAAGTCCATAACTTCTGCAGCATCAATGCAGAAGCCTTCATTTTTATAGTTAAGTAAGTTCAATTGTGCAGGTTTTGACTTTGTTTAGTTGCTACCCTGAAAGTAAAAGCCTGGCAGTCAAAGGAGAGAAGACAAGTAATAGTTTCAGAAGACAGAGTGAAAACAGCCTCCCCCACCCCCCCCCCCC